>CAWUFW010020078.1:0-163168 GCA_963921515.1 Calotriton arnoldi
GGGGGTCGTGCTGGGGCTGGTGTTTCAGGGTTTAGGGCAGTGCAGTGGTGTTCGGGCAGTGTAGGGGGTCGTGCTGGGGCTGGTGTTTTAGGGTTTAGGGCAGTGCAGTGGTGTTCGGGCAGTGTAGGGGGTCTTGCTGGGGTAGTTTTTCAGGGTTTAGGGCAGTGCAGTGGTGTTCGTGCAGTGTAGGGGGTCATGCTGGGGATGATGTTTCATGGTTTAGGGCAGTGCAGTAGTGTTCAGGCAGTGTAGGGGGTCGTGCTGGGGCTGGTGTTTCAGTGTTTTGGGCAGAGCAGTGGTGTTCGGGCAGTGTAGGGGGTCGTGCTGGGGGTGGTGTTTCAAGGTTTAGGGCAGTGCAGTGGTGTTCGAGCAGTGTAGGGGGTCGTGCTGGGGGTGGTGTTTCAGGGTTTAGGGCAGTGGTGTTCAGGCAGTGTAGGGGGTCTTGCTGGGGGTGATGTTTCAGGGTTTAGGGCAGTGCAGTGGTGTTCGGGCAGTGTAGGGGTCTTGCTGGGGGCAGTGTTTCAGGGTTTAGGGCAGAGCAATGGTGTTCAGGCAGTGTAGGGGGTTGTGTTGGAGGTGGTGTTTCAGGCTTTAGGGCAGTGCAGTGGTATTCGGGCAGTGTAGGGGGTCTTGCTGGGGGTGGTGTTTCAGGGTTTAGGGCAGTGGTGTTCAGGCAGTGTAGGGGTCATGCTGGGGGTGGTGTTTCAGGGTTTAGGGCAGTGCAGTGGTGTTCGGGCAGTGTAGGGGGTCGTGCAGGGGCTGGTGTTTCAGGGTTTAGGGCAGTGCAGTGGTGTTCGGGCAGTGTAGGGGGTCGTGCTGGGGGTGGTGTTTCAGGGTTTAGGGCAGTGCAGTGGTGTTTGGGCAGTGTAGGGGGTCGTGCTGGGGGTGGTGTTTCTGGGTTTAGGGCAGTGTAGTGGTGTTCGGGCAGTGTAGGGGGTCGTGCAGGGGGTGGTGAGTCAGGGTTTAGGGCAGTGCAGTCGTGTTCGGGCAGTGTAGGGGGTCATGCTGGGGGTAGAGTTTTAGGGTTTAGGGCAGTGCAGTGGTGTTCGGGCAGTGTAGGGGGTCGTGAAGGGGTGGTGTTTCAGGGTTTAGGGCAGTGCAGTGGTGTTCGGGCAGTGTAGGGTGTCGTGCTGGGGTGGTGTTTCAGGGTTTTGGGCAGTGCAGTGGTGTTCGGGCAGTGTAGGTGGTCTTGCTGGGGCTGGTGTTTCCGGGTTTAGTGCAGTGGTGTTCGGGCAGTGTAGGGGGTCTTGCTGGGGGTGGTGTTTCAGGGTTTAGGGCAGTGCAATGGTGTTCGCGCAGTGTAGGGGGTCTTGCTGGGGCTGATGTTTCAGCGTTTAGGGCAGCGCAGTGGTGTTCGGGCAGTGTAGGGGGTCTTGCTGGGGCTGGTGTTTCAGGGTTTAGGGCAGTGCAGTGGTGTTCAGGCAGTGTAGGGGGTCGTGCTGGGGCTGGTGTTTCAGTGTTTTGGGCAGAGCAGTGGTGTTCGGGCAGTGTAGGGGGTCGTGCTGGGGGTGGTGTTTCAAGGTTTAGGGCAGTGCAGTGGTGTTCGAGCAGTGTAGGGGGTCGTGCTGGGGATGGTGTTTCATGGTTTAGGGCAGTGCAGTAGTGTTCAGGCAGTGTAGGGGGTCGTGCTGGGGCTGGTGTTTCAGTGTTTTGGGCAGAGCAGTGGTGTTCGGGCAGTGTAGGGGGTCGTGCTGGGGGTGGTGTTTCAAGGTTTAGGGCAGTGCAGTGGTGTTCGAGCAGTGTAGGGGGTCGTGCTGGGGGTGGTGTTTCAGGGTTTAGGGCAGTGGTGTTCAGGCAGTGTAGGGGGTCTTGCTGGGGGTGATGTTTCAGGGTTTAGGGCAGTGCAGTGGTGTTCGGGCAGTGTAGGGGGTCTTGCTGGGGGCAGTGTTTCAGGGTTTAGGGCAGAGCAATGGTGTTCAGGCAGTGTAGGGGGTTGTGTTGGAGGTGGTGTTTCAGGCTTTAGGGCAGTGCAGTGGTATTCGGGCAGTGTAGGGGGTCTTGCTGGGGGTGGTGTTTCAGGGTTTAGGGCAGTGGTGTTCAGGCAGTGTAGGGGTCATGCTGGGGGTGGTGTTTCAGGGTTTAGGGCAGTGCAGTGGTGATCGGGCAATGTAGGGGGTCGTGCTGGGGCTGGTGTTTCAGGGTTTAGGGCAGTGCAGTGGTGTTCGGGCAGTGTAGGGGGTCTTGTTGGGGGTGCTGTTTCAGGGTTTAGGGCAGTGGTGTTCCGGCAGTGTAGGGGGTCTTGCTGGGGGTGATGTTTCAGGGTTTAAGGCAGTGCAGTGGTGTTCGGGCAGTGTAGGGTGTCGTGCTGGGGGTGGTGTTTCAGGGTTTAGGGCAGGGCAGTGGTGTTCGGGCAGTGTAGGGGGTCGTGCACGGGGTGGTGTTTCAGGGTTTAGGGCAGTGCAGTGGTGTTCGGGCAGTGTAGGGGGTTGTGCTGGGGCTGGTGTTTCAGGGTTTAGGGCAGTGCAATGGTGTTCTGGCAGTGTAGGGGGTCGTGCTGGGGCTAGTGTTTCACGGTTTAGGGCAGTGCAGTGGTGTTTGGGCAGTGTAGGGGGTCATGCTGGTGTTTCAGGGTTTAGGGCAGTGCAGTGGTGTTCGTGCAGTGTAGGTGGTCGTGCTGGGGCTGGTGTTTCAGGGTTTAGGGCAGTGCATTGGTGTTCGGGCAGTGTAGGGGGTCATGCTGGGGCTGGTGTTTCAGGGTTTAGGGCAGTGCAGTGGTGCTCAGGCAGTGTAGGGGGTCGTGCTGGGGGTGGTGTTTATGGGTTTAGGGTAGTGCAGTGGTGTTTGGGCAGTGTAGGGGGTCGTGCTGGGGCTGGTGTTTCAGGGTTTAGGGCAGTGCAGTGGTGTTCGGGCAGTGTAGGGGTCGTGCTGGGGCTGGTGTTTTAGGGTTTAGGGCAGTGCAGTGGTGTTCGGGCAGTGTAGGGGGTCTTGCTGGGGGTAGTTTTTCAGGGTTTAGGGCAGTGCAGTGGTGTTCGTGCAGTGTAGGGGGTCGTGCTGGGGATGGTGTTTCATGGTTTAGGGCAGTGCAGTAGTGTTCAGGCAGTGTAGGGGGTCGTGCTGGGGCTGGTGTTTCAGTGTTTTGGGCAGAGCAGTGGTGTTCGGGCAGTGTAGGGGGTCGTGCTGGGGGTGGTGTTTCAAGGTTTAGGGCAGTGCAGTGGTGTTCGAGCAGTGTAGGGGTCGTGCTGGGGGTGGTGTTTCAGGGTTTAGGGCAGTGGTGTTCAGGCAGTGTAGGGGGTCTTGCTGGGGGTGATGTTTCAGGGTTTAGGGCAGTGCAGTGGTGTTCGGGCAGTGTAGGGGGTCTTGCTGGGGGCAGTGTTTCAGGGTTTAGGGCAGAGCAATGGTGTTCAGGCAGTGTAGGGGTTGTGTTGGAGGTGGTGTTTCAGGCTTTAGGGCAGTGCAGTGGTATTCGGGCAGTGTAGGGGGTCTTGCTGGGGGTGGTGTTTCAGGGTTTAGGGCAGTGGTGTTCAGGCAGTGTAGGGGTCATGCTGGGGGTGGTGTTTCAGGGTTTAGGGCAGTGCAGTGGTGTTCGGGCAGTGTAGGGGGTCGTGCAGGGGCTGGTGTTTCAGGGTTTAGGGCAGTGCAGTGGTGTTCGGGCAGTGTAGGGGGTCGTGCTGGGGGTGGTGTTTCAGGGTTTAGGGCAGTGCAGTGGTGTTTGGGCAGTGTAGGGGGTCGTGCTGGGGGTGGTGTTTCTGGGTTTAGGGCAGTGTAGTGGTGTTCGGGCAGTGTAGGGGGTCGTGCAGGGGGGTGGTGAGTCAGGGTTTAGGGCAGTGCAGTCGTGTTCGGGCAGTGTAGGGGGTCATGCTGGGGGTAGAGTTTTAGGGTTTAGGGCAGTGCAGTGGTGTTCGGGCAGTGTAGGGGGTCGTGAAGGGGGTGGTGTTTCAGGGTTTAGGGCAGTGCAGTGGTGTTCGGGCAGTGTAGGGTGTCGTGCTGGGGGTGGTGTTTCAGGGTTTTGGGCAGTGCAGTGGTGTTCGGGCAGTGTAGGTGGTCTTGCTGGGGCTGGTGTTTCCGGGTTTAGTGCAGTGGTGTTCGGGCAGTGTAGGGGGTCGTGCTGGGGGTGGTGTTTCAGGGTTTAGGGCAGTGCAATGGTGTTCGCGCAGTGTAGGGGGTCTTGCTGGGGCTGATGTTTCAGCGTTTAGGGCAGCGCAGTGGTGTTCGGGCAGTGTAGGGGGTCTTGCTGGGGCTGGTGTTTCAGGGTTTAGGGCAGTGCAGTGGTGTTCGGGCAGTGTAGTGGGTCATGCAGGGGGTGGTGTTTCAGGGTTTAGGGCAGTGCAGTGGTGTTCGGGCAATGTAGGGGGTCGTGCTGGGGCTGGTGTTTCAGGGTTTAGGGCAGTGCAGTGGTGTTTGGGCAGTGTAGGGGGTCTTGCTGGGGGTGGTGTTTCAGGGTTTAGGGCAGTGGTGTTCGGGCAGTGTAGGGGGTCTTGCTGGGGGTGATGTTTCAGGGTTTAGGGCAGTGCAGTGGTGTTCGGGCAGTGTAGGGGGTCTTGCTGGGGGTAGTGTTTCAGGGTTTAGGGCAGTGCAGGGGTGTTCGGTGCAGTGTAGGGGGTCGTGCTGGGGATGGTGTTTCAGGGTTTAGGCCAGTGCAGTAGTGTTCGGGCAGAGTAGGGGGTCGTGCAGGGGGAATGGTGTTTCAGGGTTTAGGGCAGTGCAGTGGTGTTCGGGCAGTGTAGTGGGTCATGCAGGGGTGGTGTTTCAGGGTTTAGGGCAGTGCAGTGGTGTTCGGGCAATGTAGGGGGTCGTGCTGGGGCTGGTGTTTCAGGGTTTAGGGCAGTGCAGTGGTGTTCGGGCAGTGTAGGGGGTCTTGCTGGGGGTGGTGTTTCAGGGTTTAGGGCAGTGGTGTTCGGGCAGTGTAGGGGGTCTTGCTGGGGGTGATGTTTCAGGGTTTAGGGCAGTGCAGTGGTGTTCGGGCAGTGTAGGGTGTCGTGCTGGGGGTGGTGTTTCAGGGTTTAGGGCAGTGCAGTGGTGTTCGGGCAGTGTAGGGGGTTGTGCTGGGGCTGGTGTTTCAGGGTTTAGGGCAGTGCAATGGTGTTCTGGCAGTTTAGGGGTCGTGCTGGGGCTAGTGTTTCACGGTTTAGGGCAGTGCAGTGGTGTTCGGGCAGTGTAGGGGGTCATGCTGGGGCTGGTGTTTCAGGGTTTAGGGCAGTGCAGTGGTGTTCGTGCAGTGTAGGTGGTCGTGCTGGGGCTGGTGTTTCAGGGTTTAGGGCAGTTCAGTGGTGTTCGGGCAGTGTAGGGGGTCATGCTGGGGCTGGTGTTTCAGGGTTTAGGGCAGTGCAGTGGTGCTCAGGCAGTGTAGGGGGTCGTGCTGGGGGTGGTGTTTATGGGTTTAGGGTAGTGCAGTGGTGTTCGGGCAGTGTAGGGGGTCGTGCTGGGGCTGGTGTTTTAGGGTTTAGGGCAGTGCAGAGGTGTTCGGGCAGTGTAGGGGGTCGTGCTGGGGCTTGTGTTTCAGGGTTTTGGCAGAGCAGTGGTGTTCGGGCAGTGTAGGGGTCGTGCTGTGGGTGGTGTTTCAGGGTTTAGGGCAGTGCAGTGGTGTTCGGGCAGTGTAGGGGGTCGTGCTGGGGGTGGTGTTTCAGGGTTTAGGGCAGTGGTGTTCGGGCAGTGTAGGGGGTCTTGCTGGGGGTGATGTTTCAGGGTTTAGGGCAGTGGAGTGGTGTTTGGGCAGTGTAGGGGGTCTTGCTGGGGATAGTGTTTCAGGGTTTAGGGCAGTGCAGTGGTGTTTGGGCAGTGTAGGGGGCCGTGCTGGGGTGGTGTTTCAGGGTTTAGGGCAGTGCAGTGGTGTTCGGGCAGTGTAGGGGGTCGTGAAGGGGGTGGTGTTTCAGGGTTTAGGGCAGTGCAGTGGTGTTCAGGCAGTGTAGGGGGTCGTGCTGGGGGTGGTGTTTCAGGGTTTAGGGCAGTGCAGTGGTGTTCGAACAGTGTAGGGGGTCGTGGAGGGGGTGGTGTTTCAAGGTTTAGGGCAGTGCAGTGGTGTTTGGGCAGTGTAGGGGGTCGTTCTGGGGGTAGTGTTTTAGGGTTTAGGGTAGTGCAGTGGTGCTTGTGTAGTGTAGGGGGTCGTGCTGGGGGTAGTGTTGTAGGGTTTAGGGTAGTGCAGTGGTGTTCGGGCAGTGTAGGGGTCTTGCTGGGGGTGGTGTTTCAGGGTTTAGGGCAGTGGTGTTCGGACAGTGTAGGGGGTCTTGCTGGGGGTGATGTTTCAGGGTTTAGGGCAGTGCAGTGGTGTTCGGGCAGTGTAGGGGTCTTGCTGGGGGTAGTGTTTCAGGGTTTAGGGCAGTGCAGGGGTGTTCGTGCAGTGTAGGGGGTCATGCTGGGGATGGTGTTTCAGGGTTTAGGGCAGTGCAGTAGTGTTCGGGCAGTGTAGGGGGTCGTGCAGGGGGAATGGTGTTTCAGGGTTTAGGGCAGTGCAGTGGTGTTCGGGCAGTGTAGGGTGTTGTGCTGGGGGTGGTGTTTCAGGGTTTAGGGCAGTGCAGTGGTGTTCGGGCAGTGTAGGGGGTCGTGCACGGGGTGGTGTTTCAGGGTTTAGGGCAGTGCAGTAGTGTTCGGGCAGTGTAGGGGTTATGCTGGGGCTGGTGTTTCAGGGTTTAGGGCAGTGCAACGGTGTTCTGGCAGTGTAGGGGGTCGTGCTGGGGCTAGTGTTTCACGGTTTAGGGCAGTGCAGTGGTGTTCGGGCAGTGTAGGGGGTCATGCTGGGGCTGGTGTTTCAGGGTTTAGGGCAGTGCCTTGGTGTTCGTGCAGTGTAGGTGGTCGTGCTGGGGCTGGTGTTTCAGGGTTTAGGGCAGTGCAGTGGTGTTCGGGCAGTGTAGGGGGTCATGCTGGGGCTGGTGTTTCAGGGTTTAGGGCAGTGCAGTGGTGCTCAGGCAGTGTAGGGGGTCGTGCTGGGGGTGGTGTTTCTGGGTTTAGGGTAGTGCAGTGGTGTTCGGGAAGTGTAGGGGGTCGTGCTGGGGCTGGTGTTTCAGGGTTTAGGGCAGTGCAGTGGTGTTCGGGCAGTGTAGGGGGTCGTGCTGGGGCTGGTGTTTCAGGGTTTTGGGCAGAGCAGTGGTGTTTGTGCAGTGTAGGGGGTCGTGCTGGGGGTGGTGTTTCAGGGTTTAGGGCAGTGCAGTGGTGTTCGGGCAGTGTAGGGGGTCGTGCTGGGGGTGGTGTTTCAGGGTTTAGGGCAGTGGTGTTCGGGCAGTGTAGGGGGTCTTGCTGGGGGTGATGTTTCAGGGTTTAGGGCAGTGGAGTGGTGTTTGGGCAGTGTAGGGGGTCTTGCTGGGGATAGTGTTTCAGGGTTTAGGGCAGTGCAGTGGTGTTTGGGCAGTGTAGGGGGCCGTGCTGGGGGTGGTGTTTCAGGGTTTAGGGCAGTGCAGTGGTGTTCGGGCAGTGTAGGGGGTCGTGAAGGGGGTGGTGTTTCAGGGTTTAGGGCAGTGCAGTGGTGTTCGGGCAGTGTAGGGGGTCGTGCTGGGGGTGGTGTTTCAGGGTTTAGGGCAGTGCAGTGGTGTTCGAACAGTGTAGGGGGTCGTGCAGGGGCTGGTGTTTCAAGGTTTAGGGCAGTGCAGTGGTGTTCGGGCAGTGTAGGGGTCGTTCTGGGGGTAGTGTTTTAGGGTTTAGGGTAGTGCAGTGGTGCTTGTGTAGTGTAGGGGGTCGTGCTGGGGGTAGTGTTTTAGGGTTTAGGGTAGTGCAGTGGTGTTTGTGTAGTGTAGGGGGTCATGTTTTAGGGTAGTGCAGTGGTGTTTGGGTAGTGTAGGGGTCGTGCTGGGGGTATTGTTTTAGGATTTAGGTTAGTGCAGTGGTGTTTGGGTAGTGTAGGGGATCGTGCTGGGGTAGTGTTTTAGGGTTTAGGGTAGTGCAGTGGTGTTTGTGTAGTGTAGGGGGTCATGCTGGGGGTAGTGTTTTAGGGTTTAGGATAGGGCAGTGGTGCGTGTGTAGTGTAGGGAGTCGTGCTGGGGTAGTGTTTTAGGGTTTAGAGTAGTGCAGTAGTGTTTTTGTAGTGTAGGGGGTCATGTTTTAAGATGCAACGCTCCAATACCTGACCAGTCTGCACTACATAAAACTGCAAAAAAACTAAAAATAAAAAGTGTTTTGCACACTTTTGTCATTGGGCTATATGTGGGCTACATCTGGATAATATTTGTGCTACATTTGGGCTCTTTTTTCTCTGGTGGCCATCTTGGAAGACTTCTTTGTTATGAAGTTTCCTAATTTCCTCATTTACTGCAGTCTCCTCAGTAGGAAATGCTTTCAGTTTTTTACTTTGATTCCATCAAGAAGGCATTCAGATGTGTCTCACATTTGCCATAAATTCAGAATGTTAGCACTCTAGTTGCTCATTAGATCACTGTACTAAAGCTACTGCTCACCAGGGAGTTAACTGGAAGTCTGCTGCTGGTATTGAAAGTGATTGTTTCAGTCTGCATGTCAGAATTTTCTAATGAAATAGAAGAGGATTTGAGATCTCACTTAAAACATGCCCTCATTTTTCTTTCTACAGCACTAACCATAATTTCTATTTAAAAACGAACCCCCTCATTTTGTTCCTTTTTAAATTAAATGTTTTAAGTATTAACGGTTTATTCCAATCAAGATGGCTTCCGGTGTGCCATACTTTTGTCATAAGTAAGGCTGTTAGCGCTCTAGTTGTTCTTTAGAACACTCTGGGAAGCTGCAGTAGAACACAAAGGCATCAACTGGCAGGCTGCTCCTGTTGAAATATAACAGGAAGATATTTGAGATCACACTTGAAACATGTCCTAATTTTTCTTTCTACAGCACTACCCATAATTTTTATGACAAAATGAACCCCATCATTTTGTTCCTTTTTAAATTAAATGTTTTAAGTGTTACCAGTTTATTCCAATCAAGATGGCTTCAGGTGTGCCATACTTTTGTCATAAGTAAGGCTGTTAGCACTCTAGTTGTTCTTTAGAACACTCTGGGAAGCTGCAGTAGAACACAAAGGCATCAACTGACAGGCTGCTCCTGTTGAAATATAACAGGAAGATATTTGAGATCTCACTTGAAACATGTCCTAATTTTTCTTTCCATACCACTAACCATAATTTCTATGACAAAATGAACCCCATCATTTTGTTCCTTTTTAAATTAAATGTTTTAAGTGTTACCAGTTTATTCCAATCAAGATGGCTTCAGGTGTGCCATACTTTTGTCATAAGTAAGGCTGTTAGCACTCTAGTTGTTCTTTAGAACACTCTGGGAAGCTGCAGTAGAACACAAAGGAATCAACTGACAGTCTCTGCCCTTGTTGGATGTACATGTTTTACTGAGAATGTCAGACTTCATTCTCACATGACTGAGAAAGATAATGTGAATTTACAGAAAATATGCTCTCATTTTAGCTTCTGGAGCACCTTCCAAAACTGTATGGGACAAGCATGTGAAAATAGTTTTCTCTCAAACATGATTCATGATATCCCAGCAGAAGGTTTTTCACAGGGTAAAATCACCTTAGAACACACCACAATTCCTGAAATTAGTATGGTACCATCAACAAATGAATTCTAATGTAACTAAAGTCTGTTATCACCCTTAATAGTTCTCCTTTTGGTAACCCTCAAAATCTTTGATTCACTACAAGGCATTTCAATGGGGTACTATAATGTATATTGGTCTCAAGATGGCTGCCAGCAATTCCAGGATGAAGTGCTGACAGCCAATCAGATCTCACGATGACATGTGTGGTTAGGCTCCGCCCAGATATATATGTGTTTTTACTTTTGATTTTCTCCGCAACTACTGAACGGATTTACACCATTTAACAAAAGGGTTCTTTCTGAACCAAGAACTACCTCTTTGCCAAATTTGGTGTAATTCCGTTCAGCAGTTCGGGCTGTAGCCGTGTCTAAAGTTTCCTATGGGAAAATGAATGGGGAAAACACGTTTTGGGACCCCCCTTTTTTCTCGGCCCCCGCTTGATGAATCACCCCGAGACTTTCAGGGTAGGAGCGGACCGGAGCGGGCCATAAAGTTTGAAAATTTCGCGAAGATTCGTCAACCGGCAAGAGAGTTATTTCAAATCGAATGTCACGGATTTCCTATGGAAAATAGGTCCTAACTATAACTATCTACTGGCGACCGCCAGTAGATAATATATATATATATATTCACTGAAAAAACCATAGGTTTCAGATATGTTATAGTTAGAAATTAGCATTTAAAAAACCTTTGAAATTCACTGAAAAAACCATAGGTTTTAGGGACAGTTATAGTTAGTTGGACATTTCACTCGTACAAAACCCGTGAAATTCCCCCGTTATAGTTAGTTCAGCTAACTATAACTCGCGCCCCCTCAATGCACTGCTGATGACGTCACATATTACATCACTCATGACATGGTCAGTGACATCACTGATGACATCTCAAATGACATCACTGATGACATCATCCAGTGACTGTGTGTTTCTGTAAAGTTTAAATATTTTTAATATATATAGGAAAAGACGTATTGAAGAAAGAGTGGGTGTGTAAGTGTCTGTATGGATGATTTAGTAGGTGCGTGACTGACTCTATAAGTGAGTGATTTAACGTATCTTACTGAATGCATGGGTTAGTGACTAATCTGGGTGAATGTCTGTATCCGTCTGTCTGTTGCTGTGTAAGTGGCTGCATGGGTTTGTGAATAGCTACATGAGTGTCTATATGAGTTATTGATTGGTTGTCTGAGTATCTGTATGGGTGCCTGAGTGTTTGTGTGGGTGGGGTGTGTGCGACTCTGTGCATAGATGTGTGAGTGGGTGATTCACTGGGTGGATGGTTTCAAGAGTGCATCTGTGATAGACTGTATGGGTGGGTAAGTGTGTGTAAGAGTGTGTTAGTGAGTGAATGTATGTCCCAGTGGTACATGTGTGAGTAACTACATATGTGAAAGCCAGTATATATGTGTGTTGGAGTATATAAATAGCTATAAGCGAGAGTGAGTGATTGTGATAGTGGCTGTATGGATGAGTGTGTGCTTGTATCAGTGATTGTATAAGAGCGTAACAATGTGCTAGTATTTGTATGATTAAGTGAGCTGGTGTGTGTATAACTGTATAGGTGAGTAAATGGCAGTGTGTTTAATTATTTGCATGACTGACTAGGTGTGTGAGTACCTCTATGGATGAGTGGCGGTGTTTGAGTGTCTACATAGGAGTAAGAGGGCATATGATAGTCCTGTACTGAGTGACCATAAGTATGAGTGACTGTATGGGTGAGTGAGAGGATGTGTGTGTGTAGACCTAAGAATCAGTGAGTGGGTATGTAGTTATTGGTGTTGGAGTGTCTATAGTTTTGCGAATGGCAGTCTGTAATTTAGATTGGGTGTATCAAAGGTTATATTAGGGTGTGAGTGTAGGAGAGTAGGATCTGCTTCACAGGGGTACCCCCACTTTTTGCTGATACTTCACTGGTTTTCGACATTAGTCTGGCTGGGGCCCTGCTATTCAGAACCCCAGCCTAGTTGTTTCCTCTTTAAAAGGGTCTCCATGTGCCTTAGGCACATCACTGATTGGGATCTGGAGTGCCCTTGTAAGTCCCTAGTATATGGTATACTATGTACCAAGGGCATAGGTACCTCAGAGGCCTGCCAGGGGCTGCAGCATGTATTATGCCATCCCTGGTAGGCCATCCAAACTGACACCACAGGTCTGCTACAGCAGCCTGGGTAAGGTGGTGCATGCACCCCTTGCTGTGGTATAGGTTACCTATATCACTAAATACATACACACATATAAACCTATCAGTCACTCCTAAGGCAGGCCTTATCAATCCTAAAGGCAGAGTGCATGGTTCCTATGTGAGAGGGTGCCCCTGCATGAGCAGGGCCCCTCTGCAGCGTTCGGAGACCATCTCTGATGCTGTTTGTAGTGCAGCCTGACCATATACTCTTAAACGCATTATATCCTCGCGGTAAAATGCTAACTATGGAATGGCTGCACCTAAACATGTCGTGTTTGGTGTCAAACATCTTGGAATACTACCCCCCGCCAATCCTGGCGGCGGGGGTAGCATTCCACCCTTCTAGAGGGAAAGGCATGTTAACTCTGACGAGTCCGGTAACTTCTTTCCAGAGCCCTGGCATCACAAAATGGATGCTGCTGCCACAGACACGAGTCTGGCCTCCTGCTGCTGGGCGAAACTCCGGCAGGGGAGGCCTGGACAATAGGTTTCCTGTCCCAGGGAGGTGTGACCACCTCCCCAGACAGGACAATGTGTATTGGGGCTGGGCGGGAGCACTTTCGGGTGCTTTGAAGTCCTGCACTGGGGGCACATTTGGTGTCCCTGTGCATACCCCAGTTCAAACCGGATCAGGGCTTGCAGCCCCTGCTTTGGCGCGAACTGGACAAAGGGAAAGGGGTGTAGCCACCCTCTGCCCTGACCCACCCATAGGTGGGGCCACAGAGTAGTCCATCCCCTATTTTTAGAATAAAGGTAGGAACCCAGTCCCTAGGACTTTAGATTATACCTGGACGAAACTCTGAAACAGAATCCTGGACCTTCGACGCTCTACTCACGATTAGAGGACTGAAGAATCTCCCTTGGGGTCAAGGAGTGACTCCCTGCTTGGCAGGCACCAAAGAAGCATCTGTCCGGTTCGCATCACTGAAGCTCCTGTCGGACGCCGAAGTCATCGCATCACCAGAGGTGGATTCTCAGACTTCCCCGAGGCTACCCTGAGTCCCCAGCAAAGCTGAGGCCCGTGGCTATCGTGGGTGACTTGAGACCGTGACCCCTGGACACCGAGCACATTTGCAAGTGCACCATCTTCTGGGTCTCCCAAGAAGTCGTGCTTTGGGCTCCGAGTAGCCCTAGCCTCCAGCACCACCTGCACCGAAGATCACTGGCCCCCACTCCACGAGTGTCCTGTAAGCCAGCTCCACGTGCGGCGTCACGAGGCTCCTTCGCGGTCGCTAGCCCGTTGGCTAGTAGCCCTTAACGAAGGCCAATCTTTTCTTTACTTGGCATCCTGGTTGCTCCAGGCCTGCCCTCACTTACCCTCGCTGGGTGAGTTCCCCAGACCTTGCTGGTCTGCATCATCGACGATCTTCATCTTACTCGAGACTTGCCGTTGCCAAGGCTTGTTGGGTCCAATCCGGTCGCCGACACCTCAGCACTCGACAGACATCGAGCAACAGCCCGAATCCTGCTCCTGGTCGCCGACAACGCCTCCCGGACCTCGTGGCTGAAGAGTCAAGACGACCGTCATCGAACCTGAAGCACTCGACATCGGTGGGCATCTGTCCATCGCCTCCCTGGTCACTGGCTAGTGACCCAGACTCTGTCCCCTCTGCTTTCAGGTTCTTCAGAACTCCGATCCACTCTTGGATCCACCCGGACACTTTTCTCCTGGTCGCCAGCAGCACTTTGCCGCAGATCGCCATAAGAACCGACGACGAAACCCGACCCCGAAAGGCACCTATGCACCCGGCTTCCTGGGTGAGGTAACACGAGTACTCCGGTGCTCCCGTGGGTAGAGACTCTTCAAAGTCCTAGATCTCAAAGGGTTTTGTCCTAGTCCTCTTTAAGTGTCCCTTTCCTCTATTTCCCCGATCCCGACTTTCTCCATAGAAGTTAACGGCGTATCGCGGTTGTGTATTTACACTGCACGCGTCTCCCGTGGGTCCCCTGTGTCACTACCTTGGGTGGTTCCTTGTGGTCCAAGCACTTCTAGAGGCTCTAGGCCTAGTGTCTAGTTCAGTCGTGGTTCGCATACCACTTTATTTGTATATGGTTTGGTACGCCCCTAGGGCCCAAACGTGTATTTGTGCTATTACTGTGATTTAAGATCTTATAACCTATGTACTTTCGAACTCTAGCCTCATAAAGAGACTAGAGGGGTGTGTTTAGTAATAAATACATATATTTTGAATATATACCTGGTGTGGTGCTCTTTCATTTGATCACTCAAGAGATTATAGACTGGTAAAACAAGCTGCTTTACATTCCTTCAAGACTTAGCCTGAAGGCTGCTCTCCATAGCTACCACTAGGATAGCTTTCAATAAGGTTGTCTTTAACCTACCTACCATAAGAGTCGATTTGGACTGGTGCACGGTGCCCACTATAATTAGTGGACAGCATATGCCAGGCCAACTTCTCACAGTGAGGAGCTGCATCAGATTATCACGTGGATGATGTCATCAGTGATGTCATTTGAGATGTCATCAGTGATGTCATCAGTGATGTCACTGACCATGTCATGAGTGATGTAATATGTGACGTCATCAGCAGTGCATTATGGGCGCGAGTTATAGTTAGCTGAACTAACTATAACGGGGAATTTCACGGGTTTTGTACGAGTGAAATGTCCAACTAACTATAACTGTCCCTAAAACCTATGGTTTTTTCAGTGAATTTCAAAGGTTTTTTAAATGCTAATTTGTAACTATAACATATCTGAAACCTATGGTTTTTTCAGTGAATTTCAAAGGTTTTTTAAATGCTAATTTGTAACTATAACTGTCCCTAAAACCTATGGTTTTTTCAGTGAATTTCAAAGGTTTTTTAAATGCTAATTTCTAACTATAACGTGTCTGAAACCTATGGTTTTTTCAGTGAATTTCAAAGGTTTTTTAAATGCTAATTTGTAACTATAACGTGCCTGAAACCTACGGTTTTTTCAGTGAATTTCAAAGGTTTTTTAAATGTATTTATTTTTATATTATTTTTTTTCATACTGATTTACTACATTTTTAGAAACAATTTCTTTTACATATTTTATTTTTTAAATTACATTGTAATTACATTATACATTACATTACAAAAAATACTTTCTCAGAATGAATTACTTTAGTTTAAATACTTAGCACATAGGCAATAGACTTTTAAGTACAGTAGTTACAGTTGTTGCAATGGGCAACACATTTTCAAACACAATGCAACATTCAGCTCAATGTGAATTTCTAGTTAAATGCAATTAGTTACTTTATGGATTACTTTTTTAACCACAGGACTGGATCCTAGATTCAGTCCTGGGACATCTCCTGTAAACAGTTGAGTAAAAGCGTTTTGGTTACAGTCGTGATTTTTAAGGAATATTATTGTATTTTAAAAGTTGACACTTAGAAACTTTTCCTCATAGAATCACCAATGTTATCCTATGGAAGGAAATTCACTTAGCAGGTAAAAACTGTTATCGTTACTTTTTCTTACTCAGTGTTGGATCCTGGATCCAGCACTGGTGCATCTCCTGTAAACAGTTGAAAAAATGCGTTTAAGTCATACAGGCGATTTTTAAGGAATATTTGTAGTTTGTGAAAATCGACACTTTGAAACTTTTCTGCTGAAAACCAGACAATGGATTCCTATGGAAGAAAAGATAAGTTACTGGTAAGTACGGTTAAAATTACTTTTCAGGGTCAGTGCTGGGCTAAAAGATGCAGCACTGGGTTCTCTCCTGATAACAGGTGAGTAAATCGGAATTCGTATTTCGGCTGATTTTAGAGGAATATTTGTATGTTTCAAAAATCAACACTTAGAAACTTTTTCAGCAAAAAGCAGGCAATGATATCCTATGGAAGGAAATTCAAGTTACTGGTAAGTACGGTTAAAATTACTTTTGAGGATCAGTACTGGGCTGAAAGATGCAGCACTGAGGTCTCTCCTGATAACAGGTGAGTAAATCGGAATTCGTATTTCGGCTGATTTTAGAGGAATATTTTAAAGTTCCAAAACTCCACACTTAGAAGAATTTCCAAGTGAAACCAGTCAATGTTAGCCTATGGAAGGAAATTCAAGTTACTGGTAAGTACGGTTAAAATTACTTTTCAGGACCAGTACTGGGCTGAAAGATACAGCACTGAGGTCTCTCCTGATAACAGGTGAGTAAATCGGAATTCGTATTTCAGCTGATTTTAGAGGAATATTTTAAAGTTCCAAAACTCCACACTTAGAAGAATTTCCAAGTGAAACCAGTCAATGTTAGCCTATGGAAGGAAATTCAAGTTACTGGTAAGTACGGTTAAAATTACTTTTCAGGACCAGTACTGGGCTGAAAGATACAGCACTGAGGTCTCTCCTGATAACAGGTGAGTAAATCGGAATTCGTATTTCGGCTGATTTTAGAGGAATATTTTAAAGTTCCAAAACTCCACACTTAGAAGAATTTCCAAGTGAAACCAGTCAATGTTAGCCTATGGAAGGAAATTCAAGTTACTGGTAAGTACGGTTAAAATTACTTTTCAGGATTAGTACTGGGCTGAAAGATGCAGCACTGAGGTCTCTCCTGATAACAGGTGAGTAAATCAGAATTCGTATTTCGGCTGATTTTAGAGGAATATTTGCACAATGGTGAAGGGAGGGGCGGGGCCTGAGGTGACATCTGTGCAAACGCGCCCCGTGGCGCGTTTTAAGTAGGGGGATTAAGTCCCCTTGAATCATGAGGGTCCCTACGGGCCAACTAGCCCACCAGGAACCTCCAGTATGCACCAGGGGCTGCGTTGCAGAGACATGTACAGAGGCCACACCCCTTTTACACCTCTCTGCAACGCAGCTCTGTGGCGCTTTCTGGACGTACCTGTTGGGCTAGTTGGCCCCCAGGGACCCTCAGGATTGAAGGGGATTTAATTCCCCATCTTAAAACGCGCCACGGGGCCTGTTTGCACACGTCACCTGAAGCCCCGCCCTCCCTTCACCACTGTGCAAACGCGCCCCGTGGCGCGTTTTAAGTCGGGGATTAACTCCCTTGAATCCTGAGGGTCCCTGGGGTGCAACTAGCCCTCCATATACCTTCAAAGCGCCACAGAGCTGCGTTGCAGAGAGGTGTAAAAAGGGGCGTGGCCTCTGTACACCTCTCTGCAAGGCAGCCTCTGGCGCATACTGGAGGTTCCTGGTGGGCTAGTTGGCCCCCAGGGACCCCCAGTATTCAAGGGGAATTCGTTCCTCCTCTGCAAACGCGCCAGGGGGCGCGTTTGCAGAGTGGTGAAGGAAGGGGGCGGGGCCTGCGGGCCTGATCGTTTTTTGTTGTTGTTTTTTTCCCCCCCCCTGAAGGGGGGCTGTGTGGCCCCCCTTCCTTTTTCCTAGTTTTAGGCCCTGGGGATCCCATCCCCCAGGGCCTTACCCCTTTTTTTAAATTAAAATTAAAAAAAACGGGAAGGGGGCCGCGTGGCCCCCTTCCCTGGGCCTGTATTGGCCCCGGGGACCCCATCCCCCGGGGCATGGCCTCTTTTTTTTTATTTGGATGGGGGCTGCGTGGCCCCCTTCTCAGGCCATTTAAGGCCCCGGGGACCCCATCCCCGGGCCCGGCCTTGCACTTTTTTTTTTTTTTAAACTTTTTTACCTTTGGGGAGGGGGCTGCGTGGCCCCCCTCCGTGGCCACTTATGGCCCCGGGGACCCCATCCCCGGGGCCTGGCCTCTCGCTGGGGACTGTGGGGGTCCCCAAACCCCCACAGTCCCGCCGGCTCCCCGTGTCCTACGGGAGCCGGCATTGCTTTACACATGGGGAGCAGCTAACATGCTGCTCCCCATGTGGAAAGCAATCAGCTTTGGATATTGGAAGAGAGAGCAGGTTTCCTGCTCTCTTCCAATATCCAAGCAGTTTGTAATGACAGGACGGGAGCCGCGAGGCTCCCGTCCTGTCATTGCAAACAGCAGTGTCCCGGGGTAGGCATCCCGGGACACTGCAGGAGCCGGCTCTGGGGGTGGCGGTCCCCAGGGCCACCACAGGCTCCAGGATGGGGGCCGCGCGGCCCCCCTCCTTACATTTTGAAAGCCCCGGGAGGTGGTGGTCCCCGGGGCTTGGGGGTCCAAAACGGACCCCCATTGTAATTTTTCTTAGTGCCCCGGGAGGTGGTGGTCTCGGGCGTGTGGGGGCTGGAGCCCCCACACAGGTTAATCAAAATAAAAAGAAGCCCCGGGGAGGTGGCGGTCCCGGGGCAGCGGGAGGGCTCAGAGCCCTCCCGCACCATTACACATAAAGCCCCGGGGGTGGTGGTCCCTGGGGCTTGGGGGCCCTTAGAGGCCCCCACACATAAAATTAACCCCCCAGCATGCTCCCGGGACTTGGCCCACCCGGGGGCCAACTAACATCGAGCGCGGGAGACCGCGCTTCGATTTTTTTTCCGGCAGGATTCGCGCACCCTTAGCGCATCCTGCCGATTTTTAAAAAATATATATATTTTTTTGCCCAGGGGGTCCTTGTGGGACCCCCTGAGCAAACCTAGGGGGTCAGGGTGTTTCTACCCTGCCCCCTTTGTGCGCTTTGCGCACTTGTTTCTGTCCCTCGGTTCTACCGAGGGATAAAATGGCTGCCAACATTTCCTGAATCGGAATGTTGACAGCCAGCTGACAGCCAATTAACATGCAGCTCGTGATCGGGACGGTGCGCGCAGGGTGCGCTGAGGGTACGCGGACCCTACTCGGCCATAGATATCACTATCTTTTTACTTTTGATTTTCTCAGCAACTACTGAACGGATTTACACCATTTAACAAAAGGGTTCTTTCTGAACCAAGAACTACCTCTTTGCCAAATTTGGTGTAATTCCGTTCAGCAGTTCGGGCTGTAGCCGTGTCTAAAGTTTCCTATGGAAAATTGCATGGGGAAAACGCGTTTTGGGACCCCCTTTTTCTCGGCCCCCGCTTGACGAATCCCCCGAGACTTTCAGGGTAGGAGCGGACCGGAGCGGGCCATAAAGTTTGAAAATTTTGCGAAGATACGTCAACCGGCAAGAGAGTTATTTCAAATAGAATGTCGCGGATTTCCTATGGATAATAGGTTGTAACTATAACTATCTACTGGCGACCGCCAGTAGATAATATATATATATATATATATATAGCCTAATTACTTGTTGGATGCTCTGCCAATATGCACTGTTTGTCCTGATGATGACCATTCCAGTTTAGCTTGGTCAAAACTCCGTCGACACCTATGTGTGGTCTTTATTGAAGAGGAAGCAATCCTTGCTACTTCTGTTTTTGTGTTTGATCCAGTCTGTGTATAAAACTTTTTTCCTCAGCCATTGTTTTTGTTTACACTGTTAACTGTGTTTATATTGTTTGTTGTGTAACCGTGTGAGCACCACTGTCTAATGATTGTATTGTCTTTTATATTATTGCTTTATTAAACTTTGTATATATTGTAATTTGTGTAAGGGTATCATTATGTAATATTAATTTGTAGTTCCATAAAGTTGGTCTTATGTGATGTAGTTTTCCTAATTTTGGTATGGTGCGATTATTTTCAATGTCACTTAAATGAATGTTATATGTCATGTATTACTTGAACCTTTGTTAGGATTCTAGTCTGGTGAATAAATGGAATCACGGTGTTACACTGGGAAACATTAAAATTAGCCACCACAGAGGGGACATGATTTAGAGCCCTCGGCTGAGCATGTTCCGGCCGGCAGTGCAGATAGCGTGCAAGAGTTGAACAAACTAAAAAGAAAAACCCACGGAACTGGCATGCACGCTTGAAATGCGTGCAGCAACAAAAAATGTTAGGAAATAGTAAATAAAAATTAAAAAGCAGCCGTCGTATACGTGACTTCGCTCCATTAAAAACAGAGGGCTGAACAAACAGGAAGTGCTGTGCCGCCGAGGTGCACACTGGAGAGCAGGAACACTAGAACGCTGACCTTTGTCAGCATCAAGAGAGAAGCCTCACAAAGAAGTTCGGCGAGTGAAAAAGGGTGGTTGGGCCTTGGGACACTGATAAGAGCAAACACACGCAAAACAACAGGAAATGGTGTGCGACAGCAGATAGAAATGGAGGAACGTAAGTGGCAAACACATGAACCAATAACAAGTAAAGGCAGGAGTGAGCCCCTTTTGAGATTTATATTAAACACAATAGATTTCACAAGCATAGCACAAGCACTGTGCAGGCGAAATCTAAAAAAGTAGGGTCATCATGTTTCAGCACTTGAATTTTGCCCCTTTGGAGAAAGGCAGCTTCCAAAGATTACAAGTCTTAGTGTCGCTCATTAGATATTGAGCAACAGTCCTCGATTCATATGTGATGGTTTACAAGTGCATTAAATATATCCTTTGTTTTTCAAACGGATGGGGCAACAGGACCCAAAACAACCCCTCTTCATAGAACAGGCACCGCTAGAGCAGCAAAGTAAGCTTTGCCTCACCACACGACAGTGCAAGTTTTGCTTCCTCAAAGAACATGTACAGAACAGCAGTAGCAAAATAAGCTGTCTTCTTTTACAGAAGGCAGCAAGTGCAATCTTCCACTACCTGCAGAATAGATGTATAAGGGCAGACTAGTACAAGCTTTCATCACTCACAGAACATGCACAGTTAAGGCAAGAGTGACATATAGGTTACAGACAAATGTTTGGAGCCAACTCATTAAAAAGAACAGTCATGTGGATAAGTGAGTGGATATGCGAGTTCTGACGCCATTTTCACTTTTACAATATTCTACTTCAGGTTCCTGAATAGCCTGCTGGTGTCATCTGGATTCCTTCTGTCACTGCTGTAATTCCTGGTGTCATTCTACATTTTCTTTCTGTGGTAGTTTCCTTTAGATCCAACTGCTTCCATTCACATGCACATTTGTTAATTAACCTTAGATCTCAAAGGCTCAGCTCTTGCTATACCAATACAAAGACCTTGTCTACTCTTGATGTGAAAGGAGATGTAGGGGACCAACAAGTGCCTATGACATTAGCAAAAACAACAAAAAACACACCACTGTGCTGCTGTCTTTTTTCCTCCCCACCACTTCCCCTCTGTTTTTATAATCCCCTCTTTATTGGCTATTCCCCAACTGTATCCGGCTTCTACCTCATTCCATTCTTTCCTTTCTTACATTCACTTCTCTTTTATTCTTTTCAGTTACTCTCAACACCACACTTTTCATTCACAACTGTCTCCCTCACACCCTCTTCTATCACACCTTAATCAATTACATATACCTTTGTCACACACTTCTCATTTTTTCCCATTCTGTCCCCTCATCTCTCACATAACCCCCTCGTTCTCACTTGTCTCCACTACTTCTATCTCCATCTGTATTATCTATTTATAACACAAGGATTTTTGCCATCCCTAGTTTAGCGTACATTATTCTATACGAGCCATTCTAGCAACTGTGCAGCATTTACTGCTTATACTCAATGTGAGCCCTGAACCGACTGAAGCACAGGCACCCACATAGAGTTCTAATCCTCAAAAATTGCCTCTGCTCTAATGTGTCTCACTCTGTCCTCTTCCTCATTACTATCTTGAACTTTATTCACACACCTCTTTTTCTTAAATGCATGAGTCTCAACATTTCTCTTGTCAACCCTCCACCTTTCTTTCGCTATCTCACATACCGTCATCCCATACTTTTCATTTGTACACCCCTTTTGGCAGTGGCGGGCGCTCCATTAGGGCGTTGGAGTGCCGCCCCACTGCTTTCTTGCAGTGCGAGAAGCCGAAAATAAAATGGTATTTTAAATACCATTTTATTTTCTGCTTCACACGCTGCGAGAAAGCAGACGGCAGGTGTATGCCTGGTTGGGGGCGGGCGGGAGCGTATGCCTGGTTGGGGGCGGGCGGTTTGGGGAGGAGTGGCTTGCACCACTTCGAGTGCCCTGACTGCTTGGTCGGCCCTGGGGCTGACCAAAGCAGTTATGGGCACTCTACATTTTCAAATGGCCTCCCTACAGGCGCCCGGCTGGGCGCCGTCCGGGACTCCGCACCAATCACAACGCTGCCATTGCAGCGTTGTGATTGGCTTACAGGAGGGGAGGGAGCATGCCTGTTCCTGTCCAGGCAGAGGCGGCGTGGGACCTGGCCCAGGAGAAGAGGCGGCGCCGCCCGCGCGGGACCCGGTCAGGTAAGTTTTATTTTTGTTTTTTGTTTTACCCCCCTGTGGGAGGGCGGGTCGGATAAACAGACGCGGAGGCTGAATATACTTTCCAAAAGGACGTGTTTTATTGTCAGGAGGTAAGGTCTTTGGTTTCACTACAGGCGTTTGGACTTCCTCTTCTCCCTGGTTCGTCTTCTTTGGTCTTGGGTGGGGGCCTGAGGTCGTTTGATCCGATTCTTCCGTCTTATCGGTGGGGCTTGACGGTGCTTGATTCGGCTCTTCCGTCTGGTGGGCTTCACTCCGGAGGCTCATACAGAAGGGAGAAAAGGAAGCTGTCAGTAAACGTGTAACTATGGTAGGGGGATTTAAATTCTACCCGTCACCTACACCACAAAGGGTGTTGTCTGGTCGTTCCAAGTCGCACAAAGTAAATACCATAGGCGGGAGGAAAAACCGGATTAAACGATGTGTGATCACTCCAAACAACACCTCTTCTTATATACGCTGTGATGGTGTAAATCAAAGGGGGGATTTGGTGAGGAGAAAGGGGTGTTCAGGGTTGTGGGGTTTTCTATATGAAATCAAATATCGTGCCACAAGTACTAAACGGAATCCTCGCTCTTCTTGCCCGTGTCCGCTATCTATACCCTCCTCCCGCCTCCCTCATACACACCCCCGCCTTCCCCGGAGCTACCGTCACTCACCGGCTCCGCCGCAACTCTCCTGAGTTGCGGCCGCTCTCCAGCCTCCTCCGGGGGACTCCACCACTCCTCGCTCCAATGTTCGTCCGTCTCCTCCTCTAGCGCTCCACTCCGGTCTCCGTCTCCGCTCTCCAAACTCTCCTGATTCTGCTCCGTATCCGCCTCTGCTCCTTCGCTGGTCAACGACCCTCTTTCCTGGTCTCGGTCCTTTTTCAGTGGTTGAGAACCACTGCTTCCGGGGTCAGCTCCTCCTACTTCCGTCTCCTCGCCTCGCTGTGGGGAAATACGGCAAGTAGGTGTGGCTATCCTCCTGAACGTGGCTTCCCGAAACCCGACCCTCGGAGTCCGGTCCTTGATCGAGGACGTGTTTGGACGATGTCGTTCTCCGATAGCCGGTAAGAACGGCGTCCCTGGGTCTGCGGCCTCACACCCCCTGTGTATTGCGAGCCGCGACTGCTCTTTGAAAGCCGTCAACAGGACCAAACTGAGCAGTCACTGGGTTTGCTAGATGCGGCTTTCGTTACCGGACGTCTCCTTACCTTGTTGTTCAGACAATATAAATTAACACGTAGCTCCACGGATAAGGTTGTCTGCTGGGCATGAGTCATATCTGTGATACTATTAATATAGGGTTAAACAATAAACCTATATGCCGATTTGGTACGCTATTTCCCTGTGGCTGTTTGTGCGTCACCCTCTGTGTGGAAAAATGTGCGGCTCGTCTGCAGGTGCGCATCAAGCATTCAGAGCGCGAGGGCTTACCTTGATCTGTCAGCTCTTGCCTCGAGACTGTGAGCACAGAGTTAGGGCGCATACTGTGAGCAGCAGGACTGCAGATGCATCTCAATAAATAATCATGGGGCGAATCCTAGCCACGCTTGCTCGTGCTCGAGTCTGCCCACTGCAAGGCTGCAACGAGAGCAACTCTGGTGCAATGGAACACAGGTCCAGCGAAACCCTTTCGTTAGGCCACATTTTCGATTGCTGGTCCCTTCTTGCCGTTATACCGAATCCTGTCAACAAAGAGAGAGCACAGCGGCAGCAATGTGTAGTGTGTTTAGGAAATTAAAAGCGCCCAAAAGCCATCACTAAATTGCACATGTACAACACACGTAAAACACATTTTGTGCTGTTTTACAAGAAATTAAAAGTGTGTAGTTGTTATTCATCCACATTAAATTTGCAGTACCTCAGATTCACACCCCCTAAGAAAAGAGCAAATGTTTAAAATGTTATCACGCTGCTCAAGTTTTAAACATGGATGAAAAATGAAACCCATAACGGCATAAAGTTAGTGCCTTCGCTGTGCATAAAATTGTTTTCAAAATCCAGGCACAGATCAAAAGTGACGTGCCTCTGAGAGCTCGCTGCCTTCCTTGCTTGTCCAAGAATGCAAATTATGTGGCTTAATGTGGCACATTGTCTGATAGTAATATTTCATACTGTTGTCATTTTTTGCACATGTTAACACTGGGCAGAGGTTTGACCACATTCGTACCAGATTACACACAAATAGAGCAATAACCAGCTGAAGGGTTGTGTGAATGGCTTTCAAGTGTGACAAGCTGTTTCGCTACGTTTTTAGTAGTGTGGAAGCGTTCCAAATATATACTTTTGTGCACTAAATAATAACGAAAAATAATATTTTGATGTTACTATTTCTGAGTTTTGCTTTACATTACCTTGGCATGCTGATTTACTAGTGAGTTTTGTTATACAGTACTTACTATGATTGTGATTCTTATAAAAACAGAATGGAGCCTGAAACAGTACATCCTGATACTGTGACGAGCTGCTCTGTGGTGGTGTGATGTGTCTTATGATGTTACAAGTTGCCTTGAGCTCTGATGTTGTGATGGGTTGCAGTGAGCTATGATGCGATGCAGTGGTGTGCCTTGAGTTGTGATATTGTATTGAGCTGTGATGTGTTCATATGCTTTGCTGGGTGCTATGTTCTGTCTTGTGGTGCTACATGGTGTCTAGTGATGATTTTTTATAGATTTGAGAATTGCCAAACATTTCTTATTGCAACCTCGAAATTTCTTGCAGAAAACTATAACTAGTGTGAAGCTTAAGAAGCTGTAAAGCTGAGCTTTCGCATGTAAATCAGGACTTTGTGACTCTGTTGTGTATAAGTGTATGTCTGATATGTAAACTCACTGATAACAGATGTCACTGCCTTATTGATGTCCCTGCATTGGCCACCAGCCAGACACAGGATCCAGTTTAAGACCTGCTGTATCCGCATTAAGGTCCTGAATGGCATGGCTCCTTGCTTTGTGGACAGGAGAGTCAAGAAATATATCCCTACTCAGATTGGTAAAGAAAAGTAAAGGAGACTGTAGCTTATCGGTACAAGTTCCTGTCCTATGGAACTCTCTCCCAGATCACTTACGCCACGTAGGTAATTTTATTCGGTTTAGGAAACACTTAAAAACAGTGCTCTTCAAACAAGCGTTTCACTGTTTACCATCTTCTTTAGCTTCAAAATGCTATATTTGGATCCCCCTTTTTTCAACAATTTGCAGTAAATATGTGGTGTAAAACCCACCATTTGAATCCATTTTTGTCAAAATTTTCTTGCAGGAGGAGAACCCCCCCCCCCACCCTCCTTTTGCAGTTCGGGCTCGCTCGCTTCTTACATTAGGGTACAACATTTTTCACCCTACCACTTTCAAAATCCACCAGCCGCCACTGCCTTTTGGTCCATCCTTTGAAACCCTGCTGTCTCCATTATTCTCACTTCCCTCAAGCTAAGCACATATGCTACTCAGTCAAGCATAATTCCTTTATTCAACACACATTATAAAAGCATACAATTACATCAATCTACAGATTAAAATAAAATAAAAATTATGCCGAGTAAGAGCTTTACAGTCTTAAAACTATCATGTAGTCCTTAGCATTACCACGTTACATTAAAAAGTCTCCTACAACATACTGATGTAACTAGTAACAAATACATAAAAGGCAGCACAGGAGCAATACTGCTTCAGAATACTTAGGGCAGGTCTAATGACGTTTAAAATGGCAAAACAAACTTCAGTTGTTGCTAATCGTTGTAAAAACACTAAAGCAAGGTAGCAATGTCGGATCTCTGCAGCACACACATGAGGAACTAAAAAATGCTTTTGGGGATGAAAACAGAGAGAAAAACAAGATGACGTGACTAGTGCTTTGGTGCGAAGAACGATCACAAGGGCAGATAGGAAGGAAGTTGGTCAAACCAGGTTCCCTGAGAGGGAAACGCAAACGAAAAATTCAAGATACTTAATTTAAAAAAGGGAAAAATAAAGCCTGTGCTGAGGGTTAGAAATAAGCATCAACTAAGGTTCAATTCCCTGAGAAATGCAAACAGTGGAATGAGCAGCAACAGTCTGCATAGATTTCACCTTATTTCCGTATCTTGTCTTTCTAGCAGAAAAAGTTTTTCCAACACTGATTTGGGGACAGTAATCAACAGTGCAGAAGAACTGTAATAATCTGAGACGCCCATCTCAGCGAATGTGCGCTTTAGATATGAAAACCGAGGGATTTTGGCCACGTGATCAAGTGCTAACACATCAGTAAGCATTAACCTTGAAAAGCGTGCATTAGGTGAAAGATAAATTTTATGACACAAACGCAAGGGGGCCAAACCTACTAGGTCCTAAAGGTAATTTACCCTGATTGCATCAGGACAGATAGCATTCGCTGTGCCCTTGGGGACCGCAAGGAAGCTGGTCAAAAAGCTATTCTCAGCCCATTGAAGAGCTAAAGGATTGTGATAACTCCAAACCCCAGCCCTATATAAGGCTACTGGCATACATTTATAACTATTTGTAAGTTCTCTCACTGGCCTATGTTGAAGCCTGGCAGCAAACCTGAACACAGCTTCAATGGATCTCAGAAACTCCATACATCTCAGCTTAATTAAAAAAAAACATTGTAAATCCTAATCAAAAGGGTTACCTAAATAGTTAAAATGGTTGACCCTGTCAACCTTGAACACCCCACTCCTGTGCGATTTAAACTTTGTCTATGGTGGTCCACAGACTAAAGTAAAAGATTTGGACATGTTAACATTTAAGTCCAGGTCAGTCATGAAACGGACAAAGGAATCCAACAGTGTTTAATCCATTTGCAGTTCTTGCTATGAGAACGGCATCGTCTGCACATAAGAGGACTGGGATATCACTATTTTCGGCAATCCTTTCTGTTATGGGCTAAGGAGAACTCTTACCAGTTGATGGAAAGAGAAAAAAAAGGGGCCAGAATGCAACCGTGGCAGGCTTCCCGATTCGATTCAAGAGGTATCTTGACTATCTTGACTAAATCAGACTTTGACAAAGGAGATCTACCAGAGCCTGCTCAACCCCCAGTTTCCACAGCAGGACCCACAATTTTGTAGGTTTAAGTGTCAAAAGCGCAGGAAAGGTCCATAAAACGGCATGTGAATGGCTTTCGGATATTTCCTTACAATAAGGGTAAGATTGCGACACTGCTCAACCGTCCCCACACCATGACGGAAACCAAATTGGACGTCTGGAAATTTTTTATTTTCCTTGGCCCAGGACTACAACCTAGACAAAAGAAACGTCCCAGACTTTTTCAGGTGGAATAGAGTAACAAGATAGGAGGATAACCGGAGGGTTGTTGTTTATCACCCCTTTTGAAAATTGGAACAATTACAGCCTCTTTACAAGATTCCAGTAAGGACCCCGATAGCTGCAGATATGTTTGTCACGAGAGGTCCCCAGAGCTCAATATTAGATTCAAATTATCAATAGGGACATTGTCAGGTCCCGGGCCCTTTCCTGCAGTGCTAGTATTGATGGCTAAAACAGACTCACAAATACCAATAGAATGCCTCAAAACAAGTGGGGCCCTGAAATCTGGGACAAAACCCCCATTGCCATTGTGCACCTCAAATTTCCGGTCGAAATCAAGTACCTTTCTAAAGTGATCCTCCCACCTATCAGTGCTGATGTGTGACACAAATTCAGGCGCCTCGTGGTATGAGAAAAAGGGTCTGTTCACTACATCCCAAAAGGCAGAAACTAGATCCTCCCAAGCTTTACTTCCGATTTTACGAGAATCTAGTGCAAATTTATAAACAAGCCGGGCAGACTTCACAATTTCACTGCACCTAGGTCTTGCCATCAATGCCTTTTTCAGGAACTTCTGCGCAGCTGAACAAGCTTTGTTAAACAACCTAAACCGGCGGGTGGGTCCTGATTGCTTTTCCACTAAAAGTTTGCCTGAGATGGTCTGGCACAAAGAACTAGAGCCACTGAGGATAAAACAGGGGTGTCGCTATTTGAGGCCAAACATGCACTGGATAGCAAGATTTAACTAAATCGTGAAGTAAAAGTTCCGGATAGATACGGACCCATTTAACATATAATCCATTATTATTACTAAAATTAACTGGGCTCGCGCCTAATCTCTTACGGGCCTTACTCTAATCCAGATTTAAGGTTGGGGCAAGAGGATTAAGATCACTCACTAATGCAAGTGATATGCATTTCGAACTTAGAGAACGTAGGTACTAAACCTCTAGAAAGCAAAATGAAATCTATTGTGCTAGATGAACCATTACCATTGTAAATTGGTATATTAAGATAAAAGGATGGGGGCCAAATCCTGAGCAAAAAACAGGTCAGATTTTAAAATCAGGTTGTTCAGCACGTCCCCATAATATTAAAGTTGCCAGTCTAGATAATAAGCTGAAGAATTGTTGGATTATCACATACATTTGTAATAAAATCCTCATGTTATTCCAGCACTTTGTGGTCCTAGGATTAAAGTATTATCATAAAAATCCCTTTTCAAAAACTGAAATTAACTATTACAAGTAAAAAGAAAAATTTGATACCAGGTTGTAGTGTCAATAACTTCTGTCTTGGCAAAGAATACTTTTACTGATTCGAGTGATGCCGGGCCACCTTTTGCTCGCCAAGAAGTAGATGGAATTGATGGGGGATCAGAAGGAGGCGCAACATTCAACATCCAAGTTCTCCACCAACCAAGTTTCCTGACAAAAGAATAAGTCATATTCAGAGATTAGGCTAACGCAGTCGGGATTGGTTAATTTAGATCGTGCTCCAGAAATATTCCATGTCAAGATTTTTAAGCCCTGTGTGTCACAGACAGGAAAAGATAGAACAGAGCCCACAAGAGGTGGAGCCATGGGAGAAATCATCCCTGGGGAAGGTTGACAGAGATGGAATATCACCCCTAGGTGCAGTTGGAAGAGGTGAAGTAACAACCCCGGGGTTAGATGGAGTAAGTCAATCAATACCAGTAAATCTCTAAGGAAGCAAAGCGGTTTGCAACTTTTTATCTGGAGTTTTATACAGCGCAAACTCGACCCGAAGGTATAGAGCGCTTTACATGAGCAACAGTTGCGTTACAGACGGACACATTAATTTTGTTAGGCCAGGGAAATTAAGTGATTTGCCCAGAATCAGCTGATGTTGAGCATCCCTGCCGAGACTTGAACCCGGTTCCCCAGCTTTGAGTTCGACCACTCTAGATGTTCGGCCACATCTCCCCAATTTAACTTGGACATTAAAATTGTGTCCATGCGAATGAGAGGAGGTGGCAGTAAATGTCAGGGGTTTAGGGTGATAGAAAATACCCAGCGGATGAGCCTGGATACTTAGAGTCAACTTAGTCAAGTAGTGCAAACAATTTAACAGGCCCCTCATGACCTCAGGGCTTTTAAAATTGATCACCACACAAGGTCCTGCTGACAGTTTACTGCTGTAACCTACCCAATCCACCATCCTCACATAGATGATCTCCACAAACAAATCAGATTTCCATCTAAAGTTCAGGTTTTACCCCGGGCACAACCTTGTGTTTTTAATCCATCCAGTTTTCCTTTTTAGAATGAGGAAGCGAGGGGACGGACTCTAGGATGAAAACATAGGGAGCACATTCAGGTGGAAGTTGTAAAGTTACTCGGCTTAGTATCCGTATAGTCCATATTAGTGTCCATTACATGAAATTCCTTGTCCTGAGCTTGCCCCTCACCCTCAATAGGTCACTGGGCTCTGCCTTTCTCTTTACACCTGCCATTCCCAGCCCAGGCATTATGCTCCAGCTGAGAGCTGCATCCCTCTGCTTATATCTCGCATTGGCACATGGCCTTAGTAAGCAAGGGGCTGGCCTTGGTTTCGGTATTAGTTTTAGCATGCTCTGGGACAGCTGCCGGAACCAAACCAAGGGCCAATTCAACATCAGCCCCAGTCAAGTTTTCCAACTTAAGCTCAATGGCCTTTAATCGATCAAGGAAAGGATTGAATGTGCGGTCTAAAAGAGCACTGAGCTTAGCATAAAACAATTCAACCATATTCCCCTCATTACATAAGTCCACCGCCTAGGAACTAAGACATGCGGTGTCTGTGGAGGAATACTGTCCCGTATTTCACAACCCCTAGTCTTCACTGACATCTTCCTGTACTTTGAAGCGGGCCCTCCATCAGGGGATGGCAAAATGGTTTTGGGGGGTATGAGCTCCACGTTAAGCTGAGGTAAGAGACGGTGATGATTAGGATGTAAATGTCATTTGCAGTTGGGGGAGGGAGGTATTGATTGAAAAGTTGACCCCTGCAGTTATGCAATAGAACCATCTGTCAAGGAATAATGTCTTTCTGCAAGCTCAAATTTTTTTTATATGACCCCCACTGCTTGCGCTAAGAAACTGTCAATTGTACAGCCTCTCTGTGCAGGAGGCTAGGCAGATGCAGCCTTGCTTTTCCCTATAATGCTCAGTGAGTAATTTCAGAAGGACAAGTCTTACTGATCTGTACTCTGAGGTTTGTAGCCCCTTTAGTCATAATCAGCAACAGTGATGGCAACTCCTTGGTTAAAAAGCCAAAACCGCATTCAAAAAAATGATTTGGGCATGGAATAACTTGTACTTGAGCAGGAACTGACTAGCACACAAGCACCTTTCAATTACAAGCTTACATTGTCCACACTGGATGAGAAACCATTGACAGCAAAACTTAACAGCAATACTGTAGTGTAGTTCCTATAGTACCCCTGCAGGACCTGCGCTTTTGGATAACATACACTGTGGGCCTGGTGGCAGACGGATTCTGAGCACCCCCACCGCGTATGTTAGCCTGTTTGCATTAGCTAGCTCACAGTGCCACTAGAATCTCCTTTTTATCAGAGAGATTAGTTTTTGGCAACCTCAGAACACGACAACCCTGATTCCTCAGACTCGTGGAAACAATGTACTACTTTTCGCTCAGTCACTCGTGCTTGCTCATTTGGTCTCAGAGAGTTACACAGAAGAAACAGTAGAGCGTGTTTACAATAAGAATTAAGAATTTATTGCACAGTTGTTCGTCTAGTATAAAATATATGTGCTGCGACAACTGTTAAACAGTAGCAGAGATATATGATCAGCAGTACAGTGAATAAAAAGGGATAGTACAGTTCTACCATTTTGCAATAGTTATGAACATATACATGAATATAAAATGCATTTATAAAATAAAGTGCATACTCCTACGATGCCTGTCTAGTTGTACCTAAGTGTACCTAGCATGTGAGTAGGTGCGAAAGAAGCCAAGAATCCCGCTAGGATTTAGTCAAACCCCATTACCTGAATAATGAGAGTGTGGGACCTCGTCCTGGTCTCGAGTTGGACTCCCACAAGGGATGATTAGACCACTGTGAGCTGGAGCGACTGCATGCAGGAGCCTCAGCGTCTCTGGTCAGTGTGTCGGCCTGAAGTCTCGGTTCCCTCTAACTACTGATAGCAAGAGGTGCTGTATTTATACAGAAAAGTATAGAGTCCCTTTGTCCCTTGTGTTAGCCATTGTTGGGTATGAGGATGACGTATGGGATGAACCGGTTACGTAGATGTTTATGCAGGTGGATCCTAGCCCCTGCCTGGTTTCCTAGAACTCTTATGAATATTCAATCATACTGGATGAGCACATCAAAGATGGTATAGGAGGCCATTATTCGGGAAAAACCCTCCTTCTGTACTCAAACCATAGTCTAGATAAGGTTCAGCCCTCAGTGCCCATTATTGTGGAGAATAGGGAACTAATGTAGGTGAAAGATTATGCCTATATTAGGGTATCTCAAACCATGCCTATATTAGGGCATCTATATGACCCACTCCTCTTAATAGTCAACAATAATAAACAATGACAGCAAACTACTAAGTCATACTAGGTGGTAGCGCATATAGTTGTCAGTGAGCCACATAAAAATATTTTAAATTTTTTTAAAGCATATTTAAAAACATTTCTAAGAGGGGGGAAGATGTGTAGAGTCAGTTTTCGAATTTGTACTCAAGCTAAAGCTCTAGCTGAGTTCATTTATAGAATTTAAAACTTTTACAAGCGTTCTAGAAGGCCATGCTTTCTCTAGCGATAGTGTCAATTTAATAGGAAATGTTCCAAATTTAATCAGAGTCGAAATGAAGAAGGAAATTCCGAATTCGTTCCCAGCACATGATGAGCCAATTGAAGATTAAGTGTCCTGGCTGGGAGACGCAACATCACAGTCACTTGCTGTAGGGGACGGGAATTGTAATATTTCACACAGTACGTCGATGGAGCACAGATAATATTCAGTACTGCCCATAGTTGGCATTTCGGCAGCCGGTGCTGTAGTCGATACCTCAGTGCCCGTAGTGCTAGTTGTAGCGCTTGTGCTGGTGTCAGCGCTAGTGGTGGCTGAGCTGATGCTCACTCCAGTTGTAACAAAAGGCACCTGCGGGTTCTCAAGGAATGCATCCGTCAGGATAGGAATACGCTGGGGACACAGCCGAGAGTGGGACCTAAGCGGTTCCAGCATTGTGTTCAAGTCCGCAGGCGTCTCTGACTCGAGTGTCAGACAAATGTCCAACACGCATTCTTCACCACAAAACAGGCATCAAAGAACAGGTAAGATGCAGTCCATCCAGACTGGTCTAAACAATAATAAAGTGCACAGAAATTTTCATACTTTTCAGGGTTTGACACCACAGATCCAGCCTCATATTACTACAAGGTTGCACCAGCATCAGCACTGAAAATTATGTTGACAAACACTAAACAGATTTACTCTGCTTCCTTCTTGGCCCAATTGTCTGAACAGGGTTTCGACCTATGGAAAGACGAAATTGACCTAAAATCAGTTTGGGGTTCAAGGGACTGGCAAGTCCAGGGTACAGAGGCACTATTTAGAGCATGCCTCATTCCACAGCAGATTATCTTTTTAAATGATACTGTGCAACAGACATCCTGTCTTGGACTAGCCAAGAGCAAGGACCTGAACACCCCTAGGTTTCCAACACCGACATATGGGGGTGGCAGAATTCAACTACAAAAGAAGGGGCAAAAGTGGATGACATCTTAGAGTACAATAGAACAGACCCAAATTGGAAACAGTGGGTGGTTTGGCCCTTAGACACGAATAGCTGTCATAAGCGATTCCTGAACATCACCGAGGGACTCAGTATCCATAGGACAGACCCACGTTATGTACAGAGAGAACATCCAGGGGTAGTGACATCCTACAGTGTTGGGAAGTTGTGCCTCGGTTGACTAGAAACCTCAACACTTGCAGAAGTGAAACAACACTTATCTTTACTCTCACTTGACATGGATCTTAGGGACTTTTTACTAGGACCCAGGAAACAACGTCATAAACGTTTCATATATGCAGGCATATATGCTGCCTATAATGAAAACTGGAAGATTTCCCAACAAGAGGCCGCAGAGAGAATACGGGAAATAGACCGTATAAACTTAGAAAAAGCTTTAGCTGTGGTAGATAATGGGTTAACAACTTTGACCTCCAGGATATATTCATTGGGCAACATTGTATCTTCTGCTATCGACATACTGGAACAGGATTTAGCCATATTACAACACGGCCAATCTCAGATACGTTCTATTATGTTATTAAGCTGGACGCTGCAATCTTTGCGTGCAGGCTTTGTGCCTTGGCGATTTATAAACAGTACGTCTCTGTTTTCTGAATACAATCTAACAGATACACAGATAGAAATGGCACAAAGGGGAGCTAAATATACAATGCTGCGTATTGAAAAACTGGACAGGCTACCATTTACAGTGGCAGAATCACCATCAACAGAATGGCTAATCCACGGCCATATCACTCTCCCGGTCACTGCCTTTCAGTTTCAGTATTGCCTTGAGCAAAGGCAGGCAGGCAGGCAGATATGAAAAATTGGGTAAAGAATACATTAAAGAATCCTGGGAATTACCATATAGATTTCGATGCCGGAGTGGGGATCGTGAAGTATTCCTGAGTGGTACAAACTGCAGGAACGCTTTAAACGGCTCTCTCATGTGTCAGGACATTATTTTACACGGAGCTTGTAATGGTTCGGTGGCAAATCTGTCTTGCCACATGAAAGGAACTCCAGCTGCCATTATCACACCAGTTTTCGAGTTACTCTCGAATGGGAGCTACTTGATGCTGAATGATCAAGGTTGCTGTGGCATGCTTCCGGCATCGCCTATCTGGTCACCGTGAACGCCAGGGTTACTTGCTGTATGCAAGTATTGTTTCCCCCAACAAGTACAGGGAGGCGCCTTTGTGGCCTTTGTTAAAGATATCTTTTATAAAATTTGACGCTTTGAGCAGAATGAAAGCCATGCTTTTACAGCAAACTGTACCCTTAACCTCCGCTCGAGAGACCTTTGATCTTCAAGTTGCAAGGACCTCGACCGAGATACAGGCACTTATTCGTACAAACTGCCCCTTTCATTTCGTAAAAATGGTGGGTCGTATCTTTAACATGTCTGATACGAGTGGTATTGTACACTTATTTAAGATCATAGGGTCAGGTTTTCTAAGCACCTTCCAAACAGTCCTCAGAGTTATCCCAAATTTTATACACTCCGTATTTGGGAGCATCTTTGGAGGTTTACCTCTGATACCTGGTTGATCGTGTCGTGCACTTGACGCCAATAAGAGTTGATATGTGCGCATTCCCAAATGATGTGCATAAACGTTCCGATCTGGCCACAGCGTCGCCTGCATTCCCCTGTCTCCGACCACCCCATGTGATTTAATCTAGGGCCCGTTATGTAGATCCTATGAAGGATCTTCAGCTGAACCAGTCGCAAGCGTGCCGGGATAGCCACCTCTTTAGGGGAGGATACTGCTGTTTGACACTCCTCGTCGTCCAGTTCTATCCCATCTTGTGCCCACCTATCTCGCAGTGTCCGGAGGGGGTTTGTCATGTGATTAATTCGTTTTTTGTAAATTAAGGATATCGTTTTGTCAGGGAGATGACCATCTAAGATTCTGTCCTCCAGAGGGAGGGATCCGCCCCTTTAGGCAATAAAGACTGAAGTGAGTGTGAGACCTGTAAATAACGAAAAATTCGGTATCCGCCAATTTATATTCGCCCTGAAGCGTGCTGAAGGGTTTGGGCTCCCCTTTTCCCCAGACATCTTTAATAGCTGAAATCCCAATAAGGGTCGCCCAATTTCTAAGAGCAAGTCCCGCACTGTCCAGGGGGGGGGGGGGGTGGGGTCCCTCAAGTCGGGTCCGAACAGCTGAGCGCCCCCGGGACCCAGGCGGGTGACCAAACGCCGCTACGGTACCTGTGTGCAGTGTATTCCGGCCCCGGGACCACAAGCGATAGGGAGGTTCTCCTCAGTCGGAGCGCATCGCCGCCATTACTCAGCTCCCGGCGGGTGCGCTTCACGCAGTTCCAGTTCTTAGTCGGACATTGCTTTGTTTTGCCCTGGATTCATTTAGATCCTGTAAAACAGCCAAACGATCATGGATATCAAATGGTTTTTCATCCGCCACTGAGCCTTCACAATCAAGATCAGGTACCCACATTCGTGTCCCAAAGAGGACTTCATATGGAGTGACACCCCCTAGAGAGTTTCTTGGCTGGTTGTTTATCGCCCGCTGTACCCCATAAAGGTGTTTGACCCAACTACCGCCCTTGCCTAATACCCTAGCTGGTAAAGATTGCTTTAAGTCTCGGTTTTTCCTCTCCACAACCAAATTTCCCTCGGGATGGTACGGAGAGGAGTACCGCAATGCTACGCCCATTCCTTCCATGGCCCCTTTGTAAACCTGAGAGCTAAACGCAGGGCTGCGGTCAGAATGTAACGTGCTAACTGCGCATGTGCCGATAAAGACTCGTAAATCTTTGATAACAGTTCGAGTGTCAGCCGAGTGCTGAGGCCATACCCATAGGAATCTCGAGCAGGAATCCACTGCAACCATGATATATTTGTAAGCCCTGTCCGTTTGTAAGGGGCCGCAGTGGTCCAAGTACACACATGCGAGAGGTTTGTCTGATTTTAATAATGGTGTCTGCGCGGGTTTCGCTACCGTGGAGAGTTTCATCTGCTGGCAGATGTCGCAATTCAAGACATAGTCTTTAGTTTGCTTGGTTAACCCTGGCCACCAATAGCGCTGTTTCAATAAAGAAATAGTCGCTGTAACGCCTGTGTGCGCAGAGCCCAAACCCTCGTGTGCTGCTAGTATTAAACCTTGCCTACGATCCATATTTGGTATTACCCCATCCCCCACTCCAGGAATCTGAGCATATGGAATGTTACTTGCATCTAACTCTTAGGAGTATTTGAGTGGAATTTTTTTAGGTACTGCTGTGCTGCCTTTGCGTGAAGCAATGCCAGCTACCATAATCTCACTGTCTATTCTCGTTTTGGAACGAGTGAGTGCAGCTACGGAAGCTGTGCGAACAGCCCCCTTTGCGGCTTCATCAGCCAATTAATTCCCTTCAACGTGAACGCCATCACGTTGATGACTCAGTGTACGGATCACGTGAGTCCTTGGTAGCTCGTTTTTCAACTCTGCTACCTGTTCCCATAGCATTTTATGCTTAATTGTGCCACCTTTCGCATCTTTAAACCTGTTTTGCTCCCAATGGTCTAGGTATTCATTATATGACTGAACACATAAAACGAATCACACACGATTAGTGTGGGGAATTCATGATCCGTATTTACCAGTGCCAGTATCAGTGCTTTTAACTCTGCCAACTTTGCCGTGCAGTCTCCTAGCGATTGCGTTTTTGTGCAACTCGGATAGAACTTTCCATCCTACATGTGACCTTTAACGATAGCACACGCTGCGCTGTATTGCTGCTTACTTCCTATGGCCGGTTGCGCAGATCCGTCAGTATAAATAATATATTCATACTGATCGAGAGGCAAGATTTCATTTGGTAGAGGATATTCGTGTTCATATTGCAGGAATGCCTGTGTTTTTAAACTTGGATCAAATCTGTATTCAACGTCCATTGCAGTAAGAGAATTAGCCCATTGTATCCATCTTGGATGTAAGGCTTTCGCATTTGGAATGCTAGCCTTTGTAACAGCTTCTAAAGCCGGTACTGGGGTTACGACAATAATGCGTTTCCCCTGAGCCAGTGCTCTTTCTCTTGCTACAGCGGTCTGAACGGCTGTCAGAATTTTCTCTGTTGAAGTGAAACGCATTTCTGCATTTGTGTACAGGTCTGATTTGTATGCGATTGGTACTGTTTCTCTTTCATTGAAGGTTAAGTAAGTGTACCCGCATTGACCCGCAATTATACGGATCACCAAGTGGCGTACGTTTAAGCGTGTTTGCAAGTGTTTGGAAGCTATCATGTCTTCCTGGAGTGAACGAAGAATATTAGTATGTTCTTGTGTCCAATTTCTGGCTGAAAAGTCAGGTTTTATTAGGTCATAGAAAGGTTTTACCCTTTGTGCGTAATCTAAAATGTATGTTCCGCCGAAATTTAAGAATCCCAGTATTGATTGTAAAAAAATTTATGATTTTGGAGGCGGGAGCAGCGCACATTTTTCTAAAAAGTTTGCTGCTAGACTTTTCCCTTCACTTGACAGCTCATATCCCAAAAATAGGACATCGAGGTGGGCTATTTTTGATTTTTTAAAGTTCAATTTGTAGCCCTCAGTGGCAAATCCCATAATAATGGTGCTTACCCTGGTCAAGTGCCTCTCTAAGTCATCGTCCGTTAGATAAATATCATCCATGTAGGACAATGCTTCTTCATCAAATTTTTGAAGTAACTCTGTTACCCTTCCTGAAAATACCCCGGGCTATTCTTATACCCTTGGGGGAGTCGACAAAATTGTCGCTGGGAACCTAACGCTGAGAATGCGATCAGATACCTGCTTTCAGGCGCTATATTTTGGCAGAAAAATCCATTTGAGATATCAAGTGTTGTTTTGTATTTTTTCCGCACAGTTATTCATTAATGCGGCACTATGTGCATTTTGGACAGCAAATGTCTTTGTGCATGAGTTTAAATGTCTGTAATCTAAAACTAGATGATATGTATTGTCGGGTTTAGAGACGGGAAACAAAGGATTGTTCATTGGAGAGGTACATTTTTCAATGACCCCCTGGTATTCAAGTTGATCTAAGATCTCCCTGACCTGTTTTTTAGCTTCTTGCTTTATTGGGTATTGCCTCTGAGCATTAGGTGAAACTTTTAACGGGATCACGTGATAGGTTGAATCCTCATCCCACCCAGCGTGATTTTTGTACAATGCTGGAGCTTGGGCTACTGCCCACTCCCGTGCATATGTATGTTTAATGTGAACGGGAACATGGTCGGAAAATGCAGGAAAAATTATACTTTCTCCCCTGGGGCACTCCATTACAAATGCTGGCGGCCAATCTTGTTCGGCTAACAGGATGTCATACCCAGATGATAAGTTCTTCCAAAAGAGACCTTTTATTTTCCTGGGCTTGTCCCCCTCCATCCGGAGTGTTATTTCATGTAACTTATGTGGGACGCTCACCCCTTTGTCTGGTGTTTCCACCGTGATGTAATCATTCAAGTCCGCTGTCACCAGAAATTCCTTCAGGTTCTGGCGAGCTATTGTTACTTCTGCCGCACTGTCTAGCATCGTCCATTCCCCGTTCAGAAGTTGTGTCCTCAGAATTCTGGGCATGTCTGATTTTCAGATCAGCAACTTTCTTTTTCTTAAATTGAGGTTTTGATTTTGTCTTATCTTCTTTCTTGGAAGTAAAGTCTGGAGCGCGCTGCTTGTCTCTGGACTGTGTGCGCTCCTCTCTGTGTTCTGACAGTCCTTCTCTCTCTGAGTTTTTCTTCGAGCCCTGAAAGGAACGAGAGGAACGTATATCAGTATCCTGATACCTGTCAGGTTTCCTAATATTATCCCTATTCCTAAGGTTGTACCTCTTTTCAGAGGGCTCCTGTGGAGGAGATCTACCTCGGGACTGAGATCTGTTGTCTTTAAACTTTTGTTGTTTTTTATTATCCCACTTCATTTTAGAAGAAGTCGGTGTCTGCTTAGAAGTGTCCTTTTTGGGACTGCCCATTAGTTAAGGTTTTACAGCTTTTCCCCCCAAACTGTCCCTGCCTAACTCTGCATACGCAGTTTCATTTATTTTGGGTAGTTCATTCTCCTGTCCTAATGGAGAGAACTCCTGTAGGCGTTGACGGATTGCCACTGATGCTGCTTCCCCTTTAATGTTAGCTAGTATTATGGCTGATACCTGGTCGTAGTTATTTAATAACTTCATCCCTAAGTTCAGAGCAGGCTCTGCTCCGTACTCATTTTGTATTTGTCTTAATACATCTGGTATCACTGCTAATGAAGGAATACCATGAGTTCTGGTATATATGGCAGCAAAGACTGTACCCCAAGAGGTACAATCCTCTAACTGTGGTGTAATCCCCATGGGCAAGCAGATTGTTAACATTCTGTGTTTTTCAAATGGTGTGGTATTTGGGAATACTGCATCTAACTGGGTTTTTTCTGAGCTACCCAGAAAGGAATTTGTTCACGTTTTGTGGGCAATTTACCCATTACCGCGTGTAATGGTTGTGGAGTAATTTTAGTAGCTGTGCTCTGTGTAGGAGCTGTATTTGGTGTAATTACTGTTGGTTGGACCGCAAGTGTCCTCATGACGAATTGTGTCATGTTTCTGTAAAGTTTTATCAACTCTTTGTGTTGAAAATGCAATTCATCATTTGGCATTGTGTCAATGTCAGGATGTGGTGCATAGGTCGCTAATATCGGCCATGTTGCTCCTGGTCTTCCTAATGGACCGAGCCTTGCTCTTCTTCTTGAGTGGGGTAGGGCGCCATTAAACCAGAAATTATGTTCCTGGTAGGTAAGCGGAATTTCAATCTCCTCAAACGGAGTGTAGACCACTGGGACTTCTTCATGTGTATAATAATGAAAAGTCTTTGTTAAAGCATTTGCTGCTGGGAATGTAACCCATGAATAGAACACCTCTGTTTGGAAATCTTCGTGTGCCTCTATCACGAATATTACTATACCTCCTCTGGCTGGTACACCATGTTTGAGGAGTTTATTTGCGAGTGTGTGTCTTACATTGGGTGCAATATGTATTGCATTGGCATCTTCCTCATCTGACTGACCTACTTGTGCCAGCGGGTCGAATTCTCCGTTTTCGGTAGTCATTGTGTTAAGAACACGGAATAACTGTCCAAGGAAATTAAGATAAGGTGTTTTGCACAATTTTGGGAACTAAATGTCCCTCAAGCTTGATTAACCAACAGCCAATAAATAGGATTTCTCGCCTACTCAGTTGTGGCGGAGTTTGTGCCCACCCACTCCAGACGTCTCTGGTTTTTGTGAGTAGGGGTCTCTGAGAATAAGCACGACTGAACTACTCAGATTCTACTGTTAAATAAGTACCAAACCAACGTTGGTGGCGCCATGTAGTGTAGTTCCTATAGTACCCCTGCAGGACCTGCGCTTTTGGATAACATACACTATGGGCCTGGTGGCAGACGGATTCTGAGCACCCCCACCGCGTATGTTAGCCTGTTTGCATTAGCTAGCTCACAGTGCCACTAGGATCTCCTTTTTATCAGAGAGATTAGTTTTTGGCAACCTCAGAACACGACAACCCTGATTCCTCAGACTCGTGGAAACAATGTACTACTTTTCGCTCAGTCACTCGTGCTTGCTCATTTGGTCTCAGAGAGTTACACAGAAGAAACAGTAGAGCGTGTTTACAATAAGAATTAAGAATTTATTGCACAGTTCGTCTGGTATAAAATATATGTGCTGCGACAACTGTTAAACAGTAGCAGAGATATATGATCAGCAGTACAGTGAATAAAAAGGGATAGTACAGTTCTACCATTTTGCAATAGTTATGAACATATACATGAATATAAAATGCATTTATAAAATAAAGTGCATACTCCTACGATGCCTGTCTAGTTGTACCTAAGTGTACCTAGCATGTGAGTAGGTGCGAAAGAAGCCAAGAATCCCGCTAGGATTTAGTCAAACCCCATTACCTGAATAATGAGAGTGTGGGACCTCGTCCTGGTCTCGAGTTGGACTCCCCACAAGGGATGATTAGACCACTGTGAGCTGGAGCGACTGCATGCAGGAGCCTCAGCGTCTCTGGTCAGTGTGTCGGCCTGGAAGTCTCGGTTCCCTCTAACTACTGATAGCAAGAGGTGCTGTATTTATACAGAAAAGTATAGAGTCCCTTTGTCCCTTGTGTTAGCCATTGTTGGGTATGAAGATGACGTATGGGATGAACCGGTTACGTAGTTGTTTATGCAGGTGGATCCTAGCCCCTGCCTGGTTTCCTAGAACTCTTATGAATATTCAATCATACTGGATGAGCACATCAAAGATGGTATAGGAGGCCATTATTCTGGGGAAAAAACCCTCCTTCTGTACTCAAACCATAGTCTAGATAAGGTTCAGCCCTCAGTGCCCATTATTGTGGAGAATAGGGAACTAATGTAGGTGAAAGATTATGCCTATATTAGGGTATCTCAAACCATGCCTATATTAGGGCATCTATATGAAACATAACAATACCAAAGATGCACTTACCTCCCCCCTCACTTGTTGGCTGGTCTTCCCGACAGTCACCTCACTGTTGTCTCTCACATTACTTTCTCACATTTTGCTTTCACAAATCAACTAGTTTAATCTTTTCACACCCTTCTCTCAAAGACCCTCTTTTCTGTCTCACACATTCCTCTTAACATCTCATTTTCACTCGGACTCACATGTCGCCTCTCAATTAGGCATGGGCGTAATTAATGCTGCCGCCGAATTTGGTAATTACGCGTTACTCTTGTAACACAGAAGTACTTATAAATCCCACTGCCCCACCAGCGGAATTAATCTGCAGTAAATGGTTTCTACAGAGGGCTGGAAGATGGAGCAGTCCCTCTATGTTGCAGATTAAACTTTAATCTGTAGTAGTTTTTATACAGAGAGAGACTGCTCCCTCTTCCAGCCTAGTTTAAAAATCACTGCACAGCAGTGCATATACCTCAGCGCCCTTACATACTCTGCAGTCCTCACTGCAGAGTATGTAAGGGCGCTGAGTGGTATGCACTACAGAGTGATATGCAGTGGTTTCTAAAGTTTAGAAACCACTACATACCACTCAGCGGCAGTGCCCTTACATACTCTGCAGTCATCACTGCAGAGTATGTATGGGTGCGAGTTGTGTCTAGCTGTGCAGTTTTCTTAACGCAAAATGCATCCTTTTTTGGTCGCAAGAGTGCATTTTGCGCTAAGAAAATAGAGACAAATGTCCACTCTGCCCCCGCAGTGGAATCTCGAGAATTTTAATGTAATTCCGGAGAATCAAATTCCACCTACTCTCAATTAAATACCCCTCTAACAAACACATGCACATGTTCAATTCCCTCTTGCAAATACTCCTTTTCCTCAGAAATTCAACTTACTTCATGTTCATTTTTTAACATTACGCTGGTGAAAAAGCTGTGTTCCACAATTTGGCAACATTGACTTAGGGGCCTTTTGATGAGTTCTGAACAGAAAATCCTATATAAGACTGTAGACTTCAATTCACGCAGAGATAATTTCAAGATGAAATATGGATATTTATTTGGCAAACTGGATCAAAATTAAAGTTTTGGCCATTCAGAAATTACTGAATTTGTGTTGATTCTTTTGTTTTCCAAGTATTGAGGAGTAGCCATTACCTAGTATATCATTATTATTTGAAGCAGCCACATTCTCAGTAACAATGTTCTAGACACTAACACAGGTACCAAAAGCTTAAACAAGCATTTGCAATGCAATAGGTCTCGCATTTACACAAATTTAAGCTATTGGCATTGTAAATGACAATGCCTTTTATTTATGTTTTGGTTTTGAAACATAAATAAAAGGCATCGTCTTTACAATGCCTATAGCTTAAACTTGCAGTACATGCGAAACCTATTGCATTGCAAATGCTTGTTTGTATTTTGTAAAAACTCTCCTCATGGGGTTGCCTTTCTGTAAGCACTAAACCAATTAGCCAAGATAACAGGACTGTCTCGTGCCTGCTCGTGTGAGTAATCGGAGTCCAACAGCGCAATAATGGAGGCTCTGTTCATCAGGAAAACCAGACAGCTGACCCCGACTGCCATCTTGAAACTCCAGTGTATTATATTCATGTGGCCATAAATGTTCTCCCTAACCATCCTATTCAATGGATGTAGATGTGGGAAATACAGTGGTCTATAGCTACAGGCCATAAATACCATCACAAACACGAATTTCATAGCACTGGGGACAACTCTGTTACCATCTCCCAGTCACATTCGGAAGGCTAGAATGCTGGGTCTCCAGTGTGCTCTTGTTATGTTCATGGTTTCTCGTGCTAACAACCATATTGTAAGAATACATCATATGGGTTACATATGCCATCACATGCAATTATATTACCAATTCTATTACGTGGTTACTTAATTACAGTCATCTGTACAATGTGACCATATTACAAGTCATCCACCTACACAGTCATATATCCCCACAAGGAGTATTTAAGTAAAATACCTATAAGGTTAATAGATGTTCCTAAAATTCATTCTCCTAGGTGCTTTGCCAGATATTGCTTTGTCCTGAGGCGACACGAAGTATACATGTATCATATTTTAATTGTCTCACTATTCAGCTTATGAGCACTGCGCCATCTGCACTTTATTCATTGTCTAGCACTTTTTTGAAGAATAATAAATTGTGATTTTTGTTGATGATTAAGATCGGCATGTATTTTAACCTCCTGGGTAATCCTGATTGAGACCCACTGAACCATGTGTTCTATGTTGCAGTATACCCATGTTCCGTTGTTTGGGCAGACTGGGCTGTGGTCTTATTCACCTTCCTATATTTCAAAATGGGACCCTCGATTTTAAAGGTGATTCCCACTTCCCCCACTTATTCAAGAGGATGAGAATGTGGTGTAACAACTAGAGCTGCCGACTCGAGCTGGGGAACTCAGCATTCTGTGATTCTGAGCAAATCACTTAATTTCCTCATGCCTAAAAAACAAAAAAGAATGTGTTCTTGTGTAATGTGACTGGTGCTCATGTAAAGCGCTCCAGTACCTTCGGGTTGTCTTCGCGGATTATAATATTGCAAAAAAAAACAGGGGATTCCAAAGTGCCATACATGTGCCTGACACCAGAGGAAACTGAAGTGGCATACATGTGCCCGATACCAGAGGGAATCGAAGTGCCATACATGTGCCCAATACCAGAGGGAACCGAAGTACCAAACAAGTGCCTAATACCAGTGGCGTAGGTAGGCCTCAGGCTGCCCGTGGCGGCCCCTGCGTTTGCCGCCCTCGCGAGGGGGGGGGGGGTGGCCGATTCTTGCGGCGGCGGGCGGCCGCAGGTTAGAGAGGGGGGCCGGCTGCCGCCCCAAAACTCGTGCCGCCTGGGGCGGTCCGCCCCCACCTAGCTACGCCAGTGCCTAATACCAGTGGGAGCCAAAGTGCGAGATATGTGCCGGATACCAGAGGGGAGTGATCGAGCATGCATGTGCCATACAACAGGTGGCCCAATGCCATTAATGTGCCCAACGACATAGGGGGCAAAGTGGGATACATTTGCCCAGTACAATAAGTGTCAAAGATGTTTTGATTATTATGGGGGACCGAAGTGACATGTATGTTTAATAAAACATGAGTCCCAAGTGCCATGTGTGTGCCCAGCAGCACCATCTGGGATTGGCGGGTCTGAACCCAAGATACCCTGGTGTCCACCGCCAGGTGTGGCCGTAGCACAGCACACTCCAAGGAGCCAGCCTGCTGCCGGAATGTGGACGAGGCGAGCACAGCTTTGAAAATCCTGCAGAGCCAGTTCGACTGCACGACTGGAAGCAGCGCGCCTCTGCACAGCCAGCTGCGCCCAGGGCCTCTGGAGGAGTACAGGTAACACCGGGGGGTTAGGGGGGGCTCTGAGTGCACACCTGGGGGAAGAGTGTGAGGCTCGGGAGGGGGGGGTCCCTAACTTCTAACGAGCACAACATCAAGTTTCACTTCTAGTGTACAGCAAATCCTGGAAAAACTCCGCAAGAGCCATGCTGTACCGAGGCAGACCAAAGACAGACAGGCTGCGAAATCAAAGAGGGTGTTTTATCTGTTAAAAGACAACTAAATGGCAATAAAACACCAATAAAATGGCTCATTTTCATAGCATGCGTCTGTTGTCAAAACACAATGTATCTACTTCCTGTTTGTGGTCAAACCATCAAAGCGCACACAACTGTTGTGGCCGAATCAAAAGAACACCAGCACCACGTCTCAACTGCCAAGTCTCGCAACATGTCAATAATCATACCCGGGCTACCGAATGGCGCTGCGATGCCACACTCACGGCAGATTGTGCGCTCGACAGAAGCGAATTGAACAAGCCCGGGAGTTGTGTGTGCGCGCGCGCAAAACGAAAAAAAAAACAAAAAAACACGCGAGTGGTGAGCGAGTTGTGTGCGCGCAAAAAGGAAATTTTAAAAAAAGCATGCGAGTGGTGCGCGCGCAGCAGCGTCAAAAGTGATAGTGATCGCGCTCCAGATGGCGCCTGATCGGGCGCTGAAAGCTGCGCGCGTGCACGCGCGCGTAACCGCAAGCGCTAGGCCAGCAAAAGCTGTGGTAGCACTTTTAAAAGCCCTGTTACTAAATGTCTCGCAGAACAGCGCATGCGCTGGCTCAGGCGAGACCTAAAAATGTGGAAGTTGGAGGGGCTCAACTCTAGTACCCATATAGAAAAAGGGAACTAGAGCCTCACCCACAAATTATCAAATGATAGCACTATTGGATGTTGAAGGGAAGTGCTATACTAAATTACTGTGTGAAGAGCTTAAAATATGGGCCAATATGGGCCAAAGAGAAAAATGTATTCCATGGTTCCAGACCGGCCTCCAAAAACATAGCCACATAGATGATCATCTCCTGACCTGCTTGATCGACGAAGCAATGAGTCCCAAGACCTTCCTGTTAAATGCAGCATTTATCGACTTCACCAACGCTTTTGATAACATCCCTAGAGGCAGACTAAGGGAAAAGCTAAAGAAGGGGCAGATACCACCACATCTCTTAATAGCAATAGAATCTCTATACATTAATACATGGTCAGAGTCAAATTAACAGCAAATTGGATGACGTCAGAAAAATTTCTACTAATAAAGGGCTGAAACAGGGCTGTATACTAGCCCCTCTGCTCTTCAACCTGTATATGGTAAATTTGGAAAGCTACCTGGTAGTCCCAAGGATCTGCCCGCCCAGCCTGGCAAAGCAGAAAATACAAATTCTTCAATATGCAGATGACATGGTGGTACTTGACAACACTCAAATTGGTCTTCAGAGGTCATTGGATGAACTTGAACAGTATTGTGCATTGAATGATATCTTAATCAGCCTGAAAAAAAGACTAAAACAGTGATCTTAGGCAGACACTTAATCAAAAAGGGTACATGGTCCATCGGAGGGTCAAGACTTGAAAGAACAAGCTTCAATTACCTCGGTGTCACACTTGATGAAAGAGGGGGTAAGAACGCCCAGCTGGGATCCTTGAAAACGACTGCAAAACACCTGACATCAAAGATGGGCCAACTTAAAAGAAGCACTGCAAGCTAAAACACTGAGTCCCTTCTCTACTCTCCTGGCTCCCTACTAGATTACCTGAGTTCGCCACTCCCATATCACAAAAGTATGCCTTCATGAGAATGCGTTTTGGTTTAATCCCCCTAAGAGGTTGGTATGGTTGTACGGAGGGGGAAGTCGACGTACAATGCATATGGTGTGGCACAACAGTAGAATATTTAACACACATAATCTGCATATGTGAAGTTCTGAACCCCTTGAGGCACTACTGGCTCTGACCAATACTTTGAATCCTAATTGTAAAGACATGTGGGGCTGCTGTCTTAACCTGTCTACAAGGTGAATCAGGCGATACCAAAGGGGATGATGGACGGAGCGTTAGAGCAAATCAAACACTCACCCCCAGTCAACTGATCTGGGTTTAATCCATCATCATTCTTTAGCTCACTCCACCACCCCAGTTCAGACATGGCCATATGCAAATCAGTCTGACCCTGTGCCTCATGGGAACAGTTCAGCCCGAACTGCCAAGCCATGTCTTCCCTGGACCGGAAACAAGCATCCTGGGACCGGTTTCGGGTTCATAACCCTCATCAGCCAGGCTATCTTGAATCTAGTGGCAAAATGAGCAAGGGACCCACGTCTGGGCATACCCTGCCAACTTAGGGCAAACAAAGCGATACCAAAGGGGATGATGGACGGAGCGTTAGACCAAATCAAACACTCACCCCCAGTCAACTGATCTGGGTTTAATCCATCATCATTCTTTAGCTCACTCCACCACCCCAGTTCAGACATGGCCATATGCAAATCAGTCTGACCCTGTGCCTCATGGGAACAGTCCAGCCCGAACTGCCAAGCCATGTCTTCCCTGGACCGGAAACAAGCATCCTGGGACCGGTTTCGTGTTCATAACCCTCATCAGCCAGGCTATCTTGAATCCAGTGGCAAAGTGAGCAAGGGACCCACGTCTGGGCATACCCTACCAACTTAGGGCGTAACAAAGCGATACCAAAGGGGATGATGGACGGAGCGTTAGAGCAAATCAAACACTCACCCCCAGTCAACTGATCTGGGTTTAATCCATCATCATTCTTTAGCTCACTCCACCACCCCAGTTCAGACATGGCCATATGCAAATCAGTCTGACCCTGTGCCTCATGGGAACAGTCCAGCCCGAACTGCCAAGCCATGTCTTCCCTGGACCAGAAACAAGCATCCTGGGACCGGTTTCGGGTTCATAACCCTCATCAGCCAGGCTATCTTGAATCCAGTGGCAAAATGAGCAAGGGACCCACGTCTGGGCATACCCTGCCAACTTAGGGCAAACAAAGCGATACCAAAGGGGATGATGGATGGAGCGTTAGACCAAATCAAACACTCACCCCCAGTCAACTGATCTGGGTTTAATCCATCATCATTCTTTAGCTCACTCCACCACCCCAGTTCAGACTTGGCCATATGCAAATCAGTCTGACCCTGTGCCTCATGGGAACAGTCCAGCCCGAACTGCCAAGCCATGTCTTCCCTGGACCGGAAACAAGCATCCTGGGACCGGTTTCGTGTTCATAACCCTCATCAGCCAGGCTATCTTGAATCCAGTGGCAAAGTGAGCAAGGGACCCACGTCTGGGCATACCCTACCAACTTAGGGCGAACAAAGCGATACCAAAGGGGATGATGGACGGAGCGTTAGAGCAAATCAAACACTCACCCCCAGTCAACTGATCTGGGTTTAATCCATCATCATTCTTTAGCTCACTCCACCACCCCAGTTCAGACATGGCCATATGCAAATCAGTCTGACCCTGTGCCTCATGGGAACAGTCCAGCCCGAACTGCCAAGCCATGTCTTCCCTGGACCGGAAACAAGCATTCTGGGACCGGTTTCGGGTTCATAACCCTCATCAGCCAGGCTATCTTGAATCCAGTGGCAAAGTGAGCAAGGGACCCATGTCTGGGCATACCCTGCCAACTTAGGGCGAACAAAGCGATACCAAAGGGGATGATGGACGGAGCGTTAGAGCAAATCAAACACTCACCCCCAGTCAACTGATCTGGGTTTAATCCATCATCATTCTTTAGCTCACTCCACCACCCCAGTTCAGACAGGGCCATATGCAAATCAGTCTGACCCTGTGCCTCATGGGAACAGTCCAGCCCGAACTGCCAAGTCATGTCTTCCCTGGACCGGAAACAAGCATCCTGGGACCGGTTTCGGGTTCATAACCCTCATCAGCCAGGCTATCTTGAATCCAGTGGCAAAGTGAGCAAGGGACCCACGTCTGGGCATACCCTGCCAACTTAGGGCGAACAAAGGGATACCAAAGGGGATGATGGACGGAGCGTTAGAGCAAATCAAACACTCACCCCCAGTCAACTGATCTGGGTTTAATCCATCATTCTTTAGCTCACTCCACCACCCCAGTTCAGACATGGCCATATGCAAATCAGTCTGACCCTGTGCCTCATGGGAAAAGTCCAGCCCGAACTGCCAAGCCATGTCTTCTCTGGACCGGAAACAAGCATCCTGGGACCGGTTTCATAACCCTCATCAGCCAGGCTATCTTGAATCCAGTGGCAAAGTGAGGAAGGGACCCACGTCTGGGCATACCCTGCCAACTTAGGGCGAACAAAGCGATACTCAAAGGGAATGATGGACGGAGCGCTAGAGCAAATCAAACACTCACCCCCAGTCAACTGATCTGGGTTTAATCCATCATCATTCTTTAGCTCACTCCACCACCCTCAGTTCAGACATGGCCATATGCAAATCAGTCTGACCCTGTGCCTCATGGGAACAGTCCAGCCCGAACTGCCAAGCCATGTCTTCCTGGACCAGAAACAAGCATCCTGGGACCGGTTTCGGGTTCATAACCCTCATCAGCCAGGCTATCTTGAATCCAGTGGCAAAATGAGCAAGGGACCCACGTCTGGGCATACCCTGCCAACTTAGGGCAAACAAAGCGATACCAAAGGGGATGATGGACGGAGCGTTAGACCAAATCAAACACTCACCCCCAGTCAACTGATCTGGGTTTAATCCATCATCATTCTTTAGCTCACTCCACCACCCCAGTTCAGACATGGCCATATGCAAATCAGTCTGACCCTGTGCCTCATGGGAACAGTCCAGCCCGAACTGCCAAGCCATGTCTTCCCTGGACCGGAAACAAGCATCCTGGGACCGGTTTCGTGTTCATAACCCTCATCAGCCAGGCTATCTTGAATCCAGTGGCAAAGTGAGCAAGGGACCCACGTCTGGGCATACCCTACCAACTTAGGGCGAACAAAGCGATACCAAAGGGGATGATGGACGGAGCGTTAGAGCAAATCAAACACTCACCCCCAGTCAACTGATCTGGGTTTAATCCATCATCATTCTTTAGCTCACTCCACCACCCCAGTTCAGACATGGCCATATGCAAATCAGTCTGACCCTGTGCCTCATGGGAACAGTCCAGCCCGAACTGCCAAGCCATGTCTTCCCTGGACCGGAAACAAGCATTCTGGGACCGGTTTCGGGTTCATAACCCTCATCAGCCAGGCTATCTTGAATCCAGTGGCAAAGTGAGCAAGGGACCCATGTCTGGGCATACCCTGCCAACTTAGGGCGAACAAAGCGATACCAAAGGGATGATGGACGGAGCGTTAGAGCAAATCAAACACTCACCCCCAGTCAACTGATCTGGGTTTAATCCATCATCATTCTTTAGCTCACTCCACCACCCCAGTTCAGACAGGGCCATATGCAAATCAGTCTGACCCTGTGCCTCATGGGAACAGTCCAGCCCGAACTGCCAAGTCATGTCTTCCCTGGACCGGAAACAAGCATCCTGGGACCGATTTCGGGTTCATAACCCTCATCAGCCAGGCTATCTTGAATCCAGTGGCAAAGTGAGCAAGGGACCCACGTCTGGGCATACCCTGCCAACTTAGGGCGAACAAAGCGATACCAAAGGGGATGATGGACGGAGCGTTAGAGCAAATCAAACACTCACCCCCAGTCAACTGATCTGGGTTTAATCCATCATTCTTTAGCTCACTCCACCACCCCAGTTCAGACATGGCCATATGCAAATCAGTCTGACCCGGTGCCTCATGGGAAAAGTCCAGCCCGAACTGCCAAGCCATGTCTTCTCTGGACCGGAAACAAGCATCCTGGGACCGGTTTCATAACCCTCATCAGCCAGGCTATCTTGAATCCAGTGGCAAAGTGAGGAAGGGACCCACGTCTGGGCATACCCTGCCAACTTAGGGCGAACAAAGGGATACCAAAGGGAATGATGGACGGAGCGCTAGAGCAAATCAAACACTCACCCCCAGTCAACTGATCTGGGTTTAATCCATCATCATTCTTTAGCTCACTCCACCACCCCAGTTCAGACATGGCCATATGCAAATCAGTCTGACCCTGTGCCTCATGGGAACAGTCCAGCCCGAACTGCCAAGCCATGTCTTCCCCGGACCGGAAACAAGCATCCTGGGACCGGTTTCGGGTTCATAACCCTCATCAGCCAGGCTATCTTGAATCCTGTGGCAAAGTGAGCAAGGGACCCACGTCTGGGCATACCCTGCCAACTTAGGGCGAACAAAGCGATACCAAAGGGGATGATGGACGGAGCGTTAGAGCAAATCAAACACTCACCCCCAGTCAACTGATCTGGGTTTAATCCATCATCATTCTTTAGCTGACTCCACCACCCCAGTTCAGACATGGCCATTTGCAAATAAGTCTGACCCTGTGCCTCATCAATTCTTTATTGTATGATTACCTAAAATCATTTACAAATACAGTACATGTTACTGATAAGAAGCAGTAGAATGCGATTAAGGAATGTCCATATGCACCTGATGAGTGCAGTCTAATAAAATCCAAAGGTGCTTTCAATTATATATATATATTTTTGCCTCAACCGAGTTTGTAATTGATAGAGTAGCGACGAGCTGCTTTAAAGTGCACACTGCTTCGTATTTCCTTGCTGGTGAGGTGCGACTCTGAGAGGTATGATCCAGGGAGGTCAGGCGTGGAGGCTCAGGATATTGACTGCATTTTTAATTTTCTATTGCCGCTTTCCTTCCTTTATGTGAACTAAGGCAGTTACTGGTATTCCTAGCCTACAACAACCATGTTGGGTATTTTGGGATTTCCTGTTACTGATTTCATAAACTTTATGAAGTGCCCAGATAGCTGACCTGATTCACCTTGTAAAGCCACCACCCCAGTTCAGACATGGCCATATGCAAATCAGTCTGACCCTGTGCCTCATGGGAACAGTCCAGCCATGTCTAAACTGGGGTGGTGGAGTGAGCTAAAGAATGATGATGGATTAAACCCAGATCAGTTGACTGGGGGTGAGTGTTTGATTTGCTCTAGCGCTCCGTCCATCATCCCTATTGGTATCGCTTTGTTCGCCCTAAGTTGGCAGGGTATGCCCAGACGTGGGTCCCTTGCTCACTTTGCCACTGGATTCAAGTTAGCCTGGCTGATGAGGGTTTTGAACCTGAAACCGGTCCCAGGATGCTTTTTTCTGGTCCAGGGAAGACATGGCTTGGCAGTTCGGGCTGGACTGTTCCCATGAGGCACATGGTCAGACTGATTTGCATATGGCCATGTCTGAACTGGGGTGGTGGAGTGAGCTAAAGAATGATGATGGATTAAACCCAGATCAGTTGACTGTCGGTGAGTGTTTGATTTGCTCTAGCGCTCCGTCCATCATCCCCTTTGGTATCGCTTTGTTCGCCCCAAGTTGGCAGGGTATGCGCAGACGTGGGTCCCTTCCTCACTTTGCCACTGGATTCAAGATAGCCTGGCTGATGAGGGTTTTGAACCCGAAACCGGTCCCAGGATGCTTGTTTCTGGTCCAGGGAAGACATGGCTTGGCAGTTCGGGCTGGACTGTTCCCATGAGGCACAGGGTCAGACTGATTTGCATATGGCCATGTCTGAACTGGGGTGGTGGAGTGAGCTAAAGAATGATGATGGATTAAACCCAGATCAGTTGACTGGGGGTGAGTGTTTGATTTGCTCTAGCGCTCCGTCCATCATCCCCTTTGGTATCGCTTTACAAGGTGAATCAGGTCAGCTATCTGGGCACTTCATAAAGTTTATGAAATCAGTAACAGGAAATCCAAAAATACCCAACATGGTTGTTGTAGGCTAGGAATACCAGTAACTGCCTTAGTTCACATAAAGGAAGGAAAGCGGCAATAGAAAATTAAAAATGCAGTCAATATCCCGAGCCTCCACGCCTGACCTCCCTGGATCATACCTCTCAGAGTCGCACCTCACCAGCAAGGAAATACGAAGCAGTGTGCACTTTAAAGCAGCTCGTCGCTACTCTATCAATTACAAACTAGGTTGAGGCAAAAAAAAAAATATATATATATAATTGAAAGCACCTTTGGATTTTATTAGACTGCACTCATCAGGTGCATATGGACATTCCTTAATCGCATTGTACTGCTTCTTATCATTAACATGTACTGTATTTGTAAATGATTTTAGGTAATCATACAATAAAGAATTGATGTGATATCAGTGAGTCACCCGTGGGAACATTGTTGACATTACTCTGCTTTTCTAAAATAAAAACACATTCGAGTTTTGCCTATTGCTTCTTATCACGCTTTGCTATTGCATGTTTTTATTCTGCTTTTATCTGCTCCGCCCTTTCTCTTTCTAGGGTGAGATGTAATGATTTAAAAAAATTGGACATCAATAAACTTTACTTACTTCAAAAATGGTTTTGAGTGTACACGCATCTGGCGCTGTGCGATCCCAGCCTCTGTGCCTGCACCTGTTCAAAATGTGGGGGCCGGTAGTGACTGGTAACATCCCAGTGTCAAAGTACCAGGTCTGTGCGCCACCTTGTATAAATCTAGTAATTATACCTTCTGTGTACCAACATGACAATATTAGGACACCGGGGTGAAAGAGTCTGCGCCCATCTATCCTGCATATATATCCCTTCCACACCTGTGTCGCAGGGAACATAACTCGGGCCCTTTTTAAAAAATATATATATATGTTTGCGGGTCTGTCAACAATATATTTCTAGTGCTAGGACTCACGTACGCCCTTCCGGGGGTTTCAGCTCTTCAATCTAGTTCAAACACGTGCTTTATTCCAAATAGTAGGCCAACCTCAAACCACGTGTTTTCTTTCACTGTGGACAGCTGAGGCGGCAAAAGCCTCTGTGCACGTGTATTGCGCCTACGATAAACATGTCTTCTCTTTTAGTATCTCGGAGTTCATGTGTGCAACAACTGCCCGTCCCCTAATGTAGATTTTAAAACGCTGCAGGCCGCCGAGTTAAGTGTAAAGTGCATGAAGGAGTTTGCCCTTCCCAACGGTAGCCCGCCACTCCCCGCGAAACTATCCACTCCTGTCGAATGTGAGTAGCATCCCACCACCCCCTCTCGTTTGATGAGCCACTGTGCCCTTCGGCGAACATCAAAAATAGCCTGTCCCGTTTCAAATCGGTTCTCTACCACCGCCTCGCGCCCTCTCACGAGGCCGTTGCTCTCCCGCGCCCCCCGGCGGCTCGCGACAGAAAGGGGGAGGAGGAGGCGGAGGAAGGAGCGAGGGAGGCGCTGCCCAGAGAGAGGTTAGACACACACAGCACGTTTATCTCCCGCGCCAAAAGCCGCTCGCCACTGTGAGCTTCCCGCGGCCCACAACTCCGTCAGGTCGCACCAGCCGCCACCGCCATGGCTCTCTGCAACGGAGACACCTCCAAGGTTAGTCAGGGAGCGGGAGCACGGGGCAAGAAATTCACACGCAGTGTTTTTAGGAGCCGGGCCTGATGCCTCCGGAATTCCTGGATAAGGCCTGTCAACCAAGATTGTCTTTTTAATAATGTGGCGCATTTCATTCTGAACGTCAGCGCCCACCGGTGGAGGGGGAGGAGGAGTGTTCAGCGCGGGCACTGGGCTGTGGGTGGGGGGAGAGGGCTACGAGCCAAGGGACGATTTAACCGTCAGCGCGCGCGACCGGAGCGGCTCACTCTGATCTCAGACGCAGGGGGCGGAATGGTGAGTTGTGTCCCACCCACCTCCCTTCAGAGCGGCTGTCCCTCCAGTTGTACAGTCCCAGGACCTGTCTCGTGCTCGCCTCAATAATTTCGCTGCTTCTCCTGGGGTGCTGTTTGCGCACCCCAAAGATCACTCAATCGGCGCAGTTTCTCCCACCACTTTCGCTGAAAGTTGCTTAGCTCGCGAGCCGGTGTTTAAAACCTTCTTGTGAGTGGCTCGCGCGCGCCCACGCACAGCAGAGGCATGCGAGAACTGCTTCCGGGAGACACATGTTTATCTATCTCCCTGTGGATAGGTGAGCTAGTTGCTCTACCTAATCAGATGTGAAACAAAGCGCAGCTTTAATTTTAGACAGGTCTCTTGGGAGACGTACTCTTCTGCAGAAAAGTATAGTGACAACGTCACGGGGAGGCATGTTACTAATATTTGACACTAGACTCTCCAGCCTCTTTCCAATGTTCGCACCGGGACCTGCTGGCTCGCTTGGGATAGTGCTGCAATACTAAGCAAACATCTTGCGAGCAAGCATCCTCCTCGTTAAAAGCTGGGGGAATTTTTTATTTTGTTTGGTTTTTAGTCATCGTCATCCTTTCACTACTAGGCCAGGTGTTCTTATCTAGGGTTGTCACATGGTTGGAAAAATAATCGGGCCTTAACTGTCAAAATATCTCTTTTCCCACTGTGCTATACAATCAATACTGCTTCTGGTGAAAACAATCAAAAACAGGTTAGACAGAGGTGATATCACTCGTGTTGGGGAGGGCACAGTATAGATCAGATTCCATCTCTTCACCTAAACACTTAAACCCCCTCCAGGTGGCGAGTCGCCCCTTCCCTGCCCACCAAACTGCGTTCCTGTAACTCCTTAAATCGCCACTGACAAGCGTGCTTTGGTGCCATAACAGGTCGCAGTTTATTTAACATCACGTTTATACATTTCAACGTTAATGGTCATCACCTCTGATTCTTTAGTGTCCATGCTACACATTTACATTTACTTGTCTTTGCCCTTGTTTTTGCTCGCAGTATGGACTCAGCCGCCTCAATTTCCCGGGAGGGGAGGGACCCCCTGTCTGGGCCTCTGATTTACGGGTCTAGGCTTCAACTTGCTACCGACTTGGAGGGTGTCCGTCTGGACCTGCCCGGGCTGCAAGTGCCGTCCCGCTCGCCCTGTACCCTTTCGTGGGCCCTCCCTGCTCCCAGGGGTCCCTGCTGTTCGGTATCCCAAGGACCTTACTTGAGCATCTACTCTATCTTTCCTGAGGCTGAGTCCCTGCATCTTTCTCCCTCGGTACCCCTGCCTTGAGGCATCCCAAGGATCCTGCGGGAGCATCACATCCTCTCTTTCTATGTCGGCACGCCGCCCCTTGGCTCCATCAGTGCCCCTGCCGTTAGGCATCCCAAGGACCCTGTGAGAGCCTTCCATCTACCTTTTTAGTAAGTTCTCTCTTTTTACTACCTTCCTTGTGTTTGTTCCGCCACGCTACCTATGGTTTCCCGACCGGAGGGAGCTCCCCCTACCCCGGCCTCCCCTTCGCTCTCAGTTGAAACCCATCTGCTCAAGCACCCCTACCATGTTCAGTAGGAACATGTCCATTCCTACCCCAGTAAGGTGTACCCAGTCCTCCAGGTGATAACCCGGGGATCTCAAGTTTATGAATACGTGCCTAACGAACCCCCATCCGTTGGCCCTACAAACCTTCGCCATGGTAATATTGAGTTTCCGTCTGGGTTTCTCCACCACCCCCAAGTCCACTGCCCCTCGCCAGGCTTTCCGCACTATTATTTCTGAGAAAATTACTTCGGCTGGTCATATCAGGCGTGCCAAGGCAGTGAGGCTTTTCTGCATATTTTCTAAGAGAGCCCGCCTACCCAAGGCCGCCAAGTCATTTCCTCCCAGGTGGACCACCACCGCATCCGGTCTGCCACCTTGCCTCAATGCTTCCCGTGCCGCGGGTAGCAGTTGGTCCCATTTTATTCCTGAGCGCCCCAACCGGATTATTTCGGTGTCCCGCAGCCATATCCCGCCGAATTCGCGTCTGGCCGTCGCCTATTGTTGGGCCCGCGTCACGTAGGAGTGCCCCATGATCCACACCTTCTTTCGTGAATTGTTCGGACCTAGAAGGGTGCGGGGGAAGGAGGAGAAATCGGACTCAGTACATTATGGGGCGTACGTAATGCTTAAATGCGCTGGATGCCCAGCGCCCTATTCCCTTGATCTGCTCATTGCCCAACCCTAGTCCTGCGGCCGTGGTGGCCGCCCCTATCCTGAAAGAGTGGGAACCAAACTCTTTTGCAGGGAGGCCCATCGCATCCAGGGTCCTTCTCATCACTGCTATGAACTGGAAGCGGCTGAGGAATGACCCATCCCTGTGCTTGAAAAGCGGCCCATCGCTGCCTTCCCCAGGTCCCAAGTATTCTTGCACCAAGCAAACCGGGCAGCAGGTTGCGTCCTTAATGCAGTATATTCTGGTCCATGTTCCCCTTCCTGCCTGGTCTGTTTTGGTCCGTCGCAGCAGTATGTCCATGCATCCACTGCCTATCTCTGTCCCTTCTGTGGATGCATGCTGACCCTGACTCACTGACTGTTGGGGCTACCAGCTCGCTGACCCTGTAGGCCCCAAAGAATGCTAGTGCGAATGTTGCGCCAAAGAGCGTTGTCTCATGCCTCGTGGTGCATATCCCTGCCAAGGCCCCCAACATCCCTTGCAACATGCTAAAGTGGATGGGGCGCCTTGCGTCTTTCTTTGCTTGTTGTAACCTGCCCCAACCTCTCATTGCCATCCTGCATTGGAAAGACCTAGTTGGGTCCTCCCTTGAATCCATCTTTCTGTAGTAGGCCACTGCGTTTAAGTGTGCCTGGGCCCAGGTTTTTGTCCTGCCTGACGTGAAAGCCCACTCAATGAACCTTAGGACTTCCTCCCGCGTAACCCACCGGCCCCCTTCTAACCCTGCCCAGGCCATGAATGTCTCCCAACACTTACGGTAACGTTTGTCGGTCTTAGGGGCCAATGCATTATTCAGCAGTGTCTTCAACCCAAGTCCACCCATGCCCACGCTTCCTCTGGCACTGGGGTCATCTCTTTGTCTGCGTTTGGGGCCAGCTCTCGGAATTTCTCCCACTGAAAACGAGTAATTGCATCCGCCACTTGAGTTGTCTATCTCTGGGATGTGTCTTGCCCTAAGCGCGATGTTGCCCCTTAGCTGGCAGCTGACTAGTTTCCGCAGCAGGGTTGCCACCGCCGGGCATTTTGCTGACCATGTGTTAATTGCCTGCACCACTGCGTGGTTGTCAGACCATAGCGTTATCTGCCTGTTCGCTAGCTGCTCTGGCCAAATGTGGAAAGGCACCACTATTGGGAACAACTCCAATAAGGATATGTTCTTGGTGAGCCCAGCGCTCTGCCAGGCCGCTGGCCAGGCCCCCGCTGCCCATGCGGTCCTGAGGATTGCTCCATAACCGAAACCCCCGGCCGAGTTCGTGTAGAGCTCTAACTCGTCTGCCTGCACCCAGGGGTCTCGCCATATTAGGGTGCCATTGAATTCTGTACTCACTGATTGGTAACTGTTCCTATAAGAGAGAAGTGCAACCAATTTGGTTGCAGGAAACAAATGTAGGTGGATAGTCTCTGAATGTGTTACTGATCTGATGAAGATGGGGAATTTCTCCTTTGGAAAATAGTGCCCTCACACACTCTTGCGAGTGTCATGCTTCATCATCGGGCGTTGCTCCTCGTGGGGGCGGCGCTGCTGTCCTCCACGGGCCCCGCGAGAGGGCTCTTTATCGGAGATCTTTTAGGAGACGCCGCAGTTGTGCATGCGGGTGTGTGGGCCTATAAAAGGGATGTGGTGCTGGTGTCTAAAAATACCTCCCCGGTACCTTAATTAGAATTTTATTTATAGGTCCGTGGGATATAGATTAAAAGCAAGTGTATAGGGGACTAGGGCGCCTCTAGTGAGCTGATAGGATAGAGGTCGAGTATTACTCTGCTGCTCTCAGTCCCGTGCGTGTTCGTGAAAGTGGGGCCTGGTCGACATGTTTCGCGCTATGGAAGGGGTCCCTAACGGATCCCAATGCGCTTCATCAGGACCATATGCAGTGAATAAGTGCGTAATAAAATAAAGGAGCCGGGAACTAAACCCCTATGATCCTTTAATACCTTTATTAAGGCTTTGCTTGAGTGAAAGTACTCAGGGGAACACCTCAATTGTGGTGCTCCTGTTAATTACCTAGAGGGAAAGAGACCAAACAACAACAGATATAGTATACATACAATGAGAGACGAATAATAATAAAGCTCGGTAAAGCTTGTATCCACATTAGACTTGATTCAGGCGGCTACTTATGCATTACAACATGCAATTATTTGTGAGCTACGCATGTTAGTATTGGAATTCCCATGCAGCCACCTGAACACACAGAGCGACAGAGCAAGAGTCTCTCGTTATATATACAGTTAAGACAGAATGCACGGAGCCAACATCCGTACTGGGTCGTGTCAATGCTATTGACTATTATTTCTTAAAAATACAAAATTAAAAATACACCCTCACGGACGGTGAAAAGTGACGCGCTGGAAGGAGGGGTATAGTAGCCCTTATGGCTAGAAAAAGACAATGACACCCGTGACCTGCTCAACAACCACAAATCATAAGCAAAGTCTGGCGTGACATAGAGAACTCTTGCGGATGCAGACGCAAGGAAAAGCCACTGGTATTGTCGATGTATATTTCCCCTTCGTATTGGTCGGAGTGCCTCTACGGCGGGTCCCAGCGGTTCTAAAGCGGGGCCTCTGTAGAATTAAAAACACTCACAAGTTTTACGGCGTGTATCGACATACCTGGTTGAAGCCGAGATGCAGCAGAGTAATACTTACAGATGCGCCGCTACGCAGTGGCTCTTGTGCCTACCCTACCGCCTGGGAAATGCCGGAGGAGAAATGTCATCCCGGCGGGCTGTTATAACTCTCAGACCAGCGGGAAGAAAGAGGAGCCGCATACGCGTGCGTAATGACGTGCTCAGCGCCGGCATCATTGGGATAACTGGACTGTCAAAGTGTCAATAGTAGGGCGGCCATCTTGAAGTGGTTACGAAACCACCGCAAGAAGTTCTTTAAAACGTAATATAGCCTCCCCAGTAATTGGGCCTTCGCTGTGCAGGGCTAGTCCACCCTTAATGAAATCATGTATCACTAATAATACCCGGTGGCAGTTAATAAAATATATAAAGAGATATATAAAGATGGTCGTGCTGGACCCAGGTAGTATTTACGAGAGTAAGGTAAGGGTGGCTCACGATTATCTGTAAGACAAAATTGTCTAAGGCAATACTGGTCTTCTTGAGATCTGTTTGTTTTCAGTGCTGGATTACCACCCTGAATGGATGGGTGATGATAGAGATGGGGGGACAGTCCATATTATTGAAAGAACTGGCGTGTGGACAGGAGTGTCTCATAGCTACAAGGATCAGTGCCAGTGTATAGTATTCTCCCTGTTAACTACCTAGTTAGTTCGACCCAGGGGATATCATCATTCAGTCCCCTTGTATTGCATTGAAGTCTGAATACCCATCTTTGCTCCTGTCTGAATAGTGTATTATGTGTCCAGTTTGGGTTAGATTCGATGATAGTCCACCTAAGACTTATAGGTGCATGGTTTTTTTCCAGGAAGTGGCTTAGTAACTTAGTGTTTGTTTTTGCACCGTATAGTGCTTTTATGTTCTCCTATTCGGATCTTGACTGATCTAGTTGTCATCCCTACGTATTGCATGTCACACGGGCATGTTATCAAATATACACAGTTTTTTGTGTTACAATTTGTGTGTCTTTTTTGAATCCATGGTCTGGCCAGACCAAGGTCGATTTGTTTGGTGGCAGCTGTGAGGGAGCACACCGAACATGACCCACAAGGGTAATGGCCCTCTACTGGTGGTAGTGTCCACAGGGTCTGCTGTATGGGGGCAGTTGTCTTGGGTCGTGTATGGACCAGGAGGTCCCTTAAATTCTGCGTTCGTTTAAATGAGAAGAGTGGTACTGGTCCTGGATGGAAATCCCCAGTTTCAAGTACACTCCAATGTTTCTTAATCACCTTTTGGATTCTATTGGAACTAGGGGTGAATGTGGTGACGCATGTCAGTGCCTCTGTTGGGCGTTTATCTCTCACCTCCAATAGTGCATCCCTGTGATTATTCCTTGCACGTTTTTTGGCTAGCTTTATCGTTTTTCTAGGGTAGTCTCTTGCCAAAAGGTTATCAGTCAAGATGGTAGACTGTTTTTCAAACTCGCAAATGGTGTTACAATTGCGTTGTAGGACAATTTCTACGTCTACGACGCAATTGTAACACCATTTGCGAGTTTGAAAAACAGCGCACTGGGATCCGTTAGGGACCCCTTCCATAGCGCGAAACATGTCGACCAGGCCCCACTTTCACGAACACGCACGGGACTGAGAGCAGCAGAGTAATACTCGACCTCTATCCTATCAGCTCACTAGAGGCGCCTAGTCCCCTATACACTTGCTTTTAATCTATATCCCACGGACCTATAAATAAAATTCTAATTAAGGTACCGGGAGGTATTTTTAGACACCAGCACCACATCCCTTTTATAGGCCCACACACCCGCATGCACAACTGCGGCGTCTCCTAAAAGATCTCCGATAAAGAGCCCCTCGCGGGGCCGTGGAGGACAGCAGCGCCGCCCCCACGAGGAGCAACGCCCGATGATGAAGCATGACACTCGCAAGAGTGTGTGAGGGCACTATTTTCCAAAGGAGAAATTCCCCATCTTCATCAGATCAGTAACACATTCAGAGACTATCCACCTACATTTGTTTCATGCAACCAAATTGGTTGCACTTCTCTCTTATAGGAACAGTTACCAATCAGTGAGTACAGATACGTCTTTGGGAGCACTGGTACTGGACCTTCTTTTTCTAAAAACCGCTCCCTGTCCCTCCCTCTTGTTAGTGTTTAGAGTGCCATTGAATTCTGACAGGAAATTCTCCCATTGCCCCAGGTCCTCCCTCACTCCTTGCGTGATGCGGACCGTGTGGTGCTTCTGTGCCATGCCCCTGGTCAACCATGCCAGGCGTCTTGCAAAGGTGCGCCCAGCGGGGATCACCCGAGTGGCAAAATTCAATTTCCCTAGAAGCTGCTGTATTTCGCCCAGCGTCGCCTTTTTTTGCTGCCTCAATCTTCCTATGGTGTCCCACAGTTCGGGTACTTTCTCTGGCGGCAACTTGCACGTCCTGGCTACGGAGTCCAGCTCTATCCCCAGGAAGGACAGTTTTGTTGTTGGGCCCTCTGTTCTATCCTGTGCTAATGGGATGCCTAACTCCTGGGCCAGCGTTATGAAATTGTTTAGAAGGTTGGCGCACTCCCCTGTGCCTGCTCACCCAATAAAGAGGAAATCATCTAGGTAGTGGACCCGTCCACCCTTTGGAGCGCGCGATCCCAGCTCCCACTCCAGAAAACTACTGAAGGCCTCGAAGTGCGCGCATGATATTGAGCACCCCATTGGTAAGCATTTGTCATAGGTGTATTGCCCCTCTAGTTTGAAACCCAACAGGTGGTAGCTGTCTGGGTGCACCGGCAATAACCTGAATGCTGACTCTGTCTGATTTTGCCATCAGGGCGCCCTTCCCTTCTTGTCTAATCAGATCCACTGCATCGTCCACCGATGCGTAGGCCACCGTGCATGCCCCTTGTTCTAACCAGTTGTTGATGGACTCTCCCTCGGGGTGCGACAGGTGATGGATCATCCGGAATTTTCCCGGCTCCTTTTTGGGCACCACGCCGAGCGGTGTTACCACCATGTCCTTCATTGGGGGGGAAGGGAACGGGCCGGCCACCCTCCCCAGTTGTACTTCTTTCTCTACCTTCTGTTTTGCCACCCCAGGGTTGTCTCACTGATTTCAGGCTCTCCCGGGCGCCCCTGGGTCCTTTGTAAGGCATTGGGAAACCTTGTGTTAAGCCTTCAGCTAACAGCTGTCTGTCTGTTATCTTATGATAGTCCTTTAACAAGTGTAATAGTCTGCTTGCCTTTACGGGTGTTGGTAGCGTCTGTCCCCCGCCCCGCACCCCGTTGCCCCTGATTGGAGGGCCTCTGCCTCATTTTTTTGTGCCTGTCTTATCCTTGGTGGCCCCTGGCCCTGCGGCCCGTCTACAGCGTATGGTGGGATGGTTTCCCCCGCATGTCCCACATGCGTGCTTGAATCTGCATGACGCACCCCACTTACACTCGTCTTTGTCAAATTTCCAACATGGCTTACTTGATTTGCTACTGGCCTGGTTCTTCCCCTTGAAATCTTTTCCTTGCCTCTCGAATCTGCCCTTACTCCCGTAGGGATGAAAATTGCTCTCGTTTGCGCTGACCCCCTCCCTGGCCGCCACCATGTGTTTCGTGAAACCTTCCATGTCCTGACAGTCCCATCCCATTATTGGCCATACCTGCATCTTCTCCCTAAAACCCTCGTCGTATTTTAGCCATGCCTCGCCCTGATACTGCTGCTGTGCCTCGTGCACCTTTTGCTCGTATTAGATCAGTGCCGCTGCGCTTTGAGGGGATTTCTCGATGAATACGCATGCTAATGTTCTGAATGCTTTCAGCCAATTGTCTATTGATCTTTCTACTCTGGGTTTACGGGTGGCCCTCCTGTCACCGTCCTTCTTGTCCTGTGTTGCTAGGTCTAAGCCTGCCTGGCGCACTTCCAGCAGTGAAAAGAAGTCTATGAACTCCTTTCACCATATCCTCTCCTTCACTTAGTGGGATGAGGTTGGCCAGCCCTAGTAGCTTTGTGGTTGAGGGGGGGTCGCTCGGGGAGGGGCGCAAGTACACGCTGGCCGGCTTACCGTTAGTGTCTGGCCCCTCACCCGTCTTGCTTGTACCTGAATTATCCCCCCCCCCCCCAGTGGCCCTTGCACCCTCTGGTGTGGTTGCCTCTGTTCTTGTCCCTTCCCCCTGCTGCGCCTGGTTTGCTGCCCCCGTCTCCTTGTTTGTCGCCTTTTTTTGTGTGGCTTCTCTTGTCTGCCCCTTGGTCTGGCATCGGGCTGAGCCCCACGGGGTGCTCCCCGGGAAAGGAGTTTTACCCCTGGCCATTGCCACCAGGGCATCCATGCTGTAGGATGGGCTGCCCCCGCGGTCCAGGCCTCAACCTGGAAATCCTGCCGCCCTTGTCCTAGCCCTGTCTGCCGCGGGGGGTGCCTGGGTCATGGTCCTTGCATAGCTACATTGCTCACTCCTAGCTGAGTGCCCATATTTACGTTTTGCCCTTGGCTGTTCTCTGCCCTTTGCCCTCTCCCTTTGCCCTCGCTTGCTTAGTGCGCCATGCTTACCATTCTCTCTGTCGCCCCTGCTTTCTTTTCTCCCCTGTCCCTCCTGAGGGGCCGCGGTGCTGGCTACAGACCCCTCGTCATCGCTGCTCCCATCCGTCTCCGAGCTGGACACCTGCTCCGGTGACGCGGCCCTCCTGCTCCTGGCTTTCGGGGGGTTCCTTCCCCCTTGGTCTGCTCTCTTCCTGGCCTTCGCCGGTGCTGCCGGCCCCTTGCCCCCGCCTTCTCAGGGGGTGGCCGAGCGGGGGATGCCCGCCGTGGCCTCTTCTCCTTCCCTTGGGCCCCATCCTTGATTTGCTGGTCCACCCAGCTCTGTCCCTTCAGGGCAACCAGAGCCCTGGCCTGATCCAACATGGCTTGCAGGTCGTCGTCCAGCTCGGGCCCGTGTCTCCTCCGCGTCTCTTCTGTCCTTTCTTCGCCCCCTCCGGTTGCGCCAGGTTCTTCCTGAAGCGATCCAGGGGCTGTGTTTTCCTCCCTGCTGCCCCCGCTTGCTGGCCATTCCTGTGCAAAATCCTGTGTAGCCCCCTGTGTTTGTGGTGGGGTGGTGCTGAGCTGTCAGCTGCTTGTCCCTGCTGCTCCTGGCTTCCTTTTTGCAGTAGTGTCTGCCCCCAAATGCTCTGCTGTTAAGGGCCAATCCATGGTCCTGTGCCACTAACAGCCCCAAAGAACAATGCAGGAGACTCTGAACTGCTGCTCTCTCTGTTCCCGCCTCAGTCTAGGCCTCCTGATTTGAATTGTTAGGGGGGAGAGTGTCCTCCGCGCTGCTCGCGCCGTTTTTCCCGCTCCCGGGCGTCCACTAGAGACCTCCTGCTGGCCTCAGGCTGCCCGACCCAGCCGAGAGTACAGAAACCACCTCTGTGCTGCCAGCAACCCCCCAATCGCTGTACGTGCCCGCCGCTGCTCCCTTTTGTACTCGGAGTCCCCCTACTTGCCTCGGGTCTCTTGTCTCGGTTCTGCTGCTGGGGGGGGGGGGGGAGCCTACAATAGCTTCCGCACGGCCTCCAACGCTCCTCTCAGCTGCCGGGCCGTGTGCTTGCACTCTGCGTCGTGTGCCGTTAAGGCTGGCGTCACTCTGCAGGATGTATCCGCCCCTCACGCCGCCGCAGGCTCTCCTACCCCGTAGCTAGTCGGCTCAGCTGAGGGCTGTCCCGCCGCCGCAGGGGAAAAAGGGCGCGAAACACCGGCCGGAGCCCACCGCTCGCGCCGACCTCCGCTTGTCCCGCCGCACCGAATCAGCTTTAGCGGTTCGCAGCGGAGAAATAAAAGATGGAAGAGCAGGCCCGGCTCCAGGCAGCAATCCTCCGGCCCAGCTTGGCGTCGGATGCAGTATTTCCCCGGCTCCAGGCAGACGTTCAGGCAGCAGTCCTCCGGCTCCTGGTAGGCCGCCACCGATACGATTCTTCCGATTAGTCTTCTTCTGACTTCTCTGCTGCGAGGGGGGGGTGGTTGTGTTTTTCCTGGGCCCTGTTGGGCCCCTTTTATCCCCCCCTCGCCTTAACCTGCTCGCCCCCTGATTGGGGGGGGGGGGCTTGTGCTTGCACTTGGGGGACCAATCCTGGTTCCCCCGCCTAGCTGCGACGCTAATGAGGGGGGGCGGGCGGCGGGGGAGGGCTTCCCGTCCCCGGACGGCGTTTGACCCGGGCCCCCATCGGGTCCGGCTTCGCCTTCCCGGCCCGGGTTACAAGGTAGTCAAATAAGGAGTTAGGATGTAATCAGAGGTAGGTACCGCTAGAAAACAAATCTCATTTTCTTTGTGTATGTTCCCGGCTAGAAATATTTTCCATAAGTTTTTAAGCGCTACTCGCAGGAATCCAGAACGATTGGTAACTGAAAGTCAAAGGTAGCATAATGTATCCATGGCCAAACTACTAAGTTTGAATTTTCTTGGATAATATTATGTGCAGTTTTTGTTAGCATTCAATCAGTTTAACCCTGTAAGGGCTGGAGTGATAGGTGAAATAACCATCGGTAAACTCTGGCGAGTGGGGCTCAGGCGGTAGCCGATGCACATGCTCTGAGGGAACAATATGGTCTAAATGTAAACTTTTTGAGACAACTTACACAAGCTGCTTCCTTGCTAAGTTATGTCTTCAAGCAGTGTGCTTGTGAAGTCAGTTTGAAGCACGGAGCCTTTCACGAGATCGGAGAGCTGGGACAGTGACTATTGATCGTTACTCTGTCTAATAAAGTTTTCAAGCTGACACTTTTTTCTATTTACGAGGTTTGGAGGCAGGACAAGAAGGAGTTAACTCCTCGGTCCAAGGACGCGCACGTTACCTAGCAACTAGGCTTACGTGCTAACGTCCTCGCGCGCAAGGCAGTGACACAGGGAGGATCCGACCAATACAACAACCGGTAAGGTTCTTAAATACGCCCAGCCCGGGAAACCAAGTATCCTTGGGATCCCAGACTGGGAATGCAACAGGCGCTTCAGGCGGGCGCTGATCCTTGACGAAGTAAGTAAGGACCACGGTATCGGCAATACTCTAGTGTATACTGATGACTGTAACTTTACCTCCCACTCCATCTCTCCCGCAGGGTTTGACTATAGGCAACACCCCCCGGTAGGATCCATGAGGTGCCGCACATTTGCGATTTGAGTAAGCCTGACAGTTTCGTTTTCTCCGCCATGATTTTACCTTGACACATAGCTTGCACTATGTCTTTTTAAACTGATCACTGTCTCCGATTAGAAGAAAACACATGGGCCCATAATACTGGGACCTTCCCTGGCACCAAAGAGTGAAATGCACTTTTTCGGGTTCAAATTGACTCGCTTGTTGAAATTTACCACACTCGAAATAAGCAGGTGTGGTGGAATGTGGAGAAGCTGAATATACGAGAATTCTCGCTAAAACATAAACCACGCAACAGCATCACACTTGGGTGGGTGCAAGCATGAGCGTGCCGTATGCCTGACACACGGATTGAGCGTAACGGGTGAGGGAAGTGTATCGGTGGAGATCCAGGCATGTGGATCAATATCGCTCACCTTGTTACGCTGTTGTCTGAGATTACTGTGTGAACATACGCGAGAGTCCTGAAATGTACTAAATCTCATGCAGTGTGTTTTTTCTTACAGAAACTCAATGAGTACGAGTGAAACCGGAAGTTAACGGTCAGGCTCGTATGAACGTGGGTGCACCTTAGCGAGTGCACACCTACTCACACTGGTCCTGAAGAAAGCCTTGTGATCTTGCACATGAAGGCTGAAACATGTAGACCCAGTCACTTGAATATCACGGATGTCTGAGGTCAATCTAACCTTATAGAACATCCACCTTCGTTTTTAGTCTTGTCCTATGACCCCACCATTAAATTTCTTGGGTGCGTAGAGATAATTTTAAAATCACCACTCACTATTCACGTTGCACAAACAAACCCGCTCCGGGTAATCAGGCGTTGTAGCACACCCGAGAGGCACTCGGCCCCTCGGGTGGGAACCCTATGATGAAGCATGTCACCAACTAGGTTGGTGAGTGAGGGGTCTTTTAAAATGGAATTTCCTTTCCTTTTTTCAGTAATGTCACAGCAGTAATCCCTTCTGGAATTGCTCCTTTTGTGTTGCTGATATCATTTCCTGGGGGACCAGGAGCGGTTCCTTTTTCCCCCTCACTCTTTTTGTTTATTGATATTGATCGTTTGTCTCATCAGCTGCCTTGTTAACGACAGGGCAGCAAAGGGATTCCAATGACACATAAAAAAAAATAACGCAATTCCCATGACCAGCATTTTACAATTACTGGCATCTGCCCCCAGTAGTTAATTTACCAGTGATGCCGGTGAAATACAGGCTAGGTGGCAACCTAATTCGTAACCTGTGGTCCGCGGACCCCCTTTCATTAAGTCTGCTACTTTTTAGGAAAATAAATATTAGATTAATAAAGAACATACACATAAAAAGCCAAATGTAAAATTAAACATTTTTAAATGCTAGGTAAATGTAAGGAATTTGAATGTGGCGGCTAAATATGACGTTGATACCCTAAGCTTAATTTGTGAGAACAGCACAATTACATACAGTGATATAGACAATTGGCTTCAATTGAAACTCTAGCATTGACTAACGAAAATACAGATAATTAGAAATAAAAAAGACAAAATGATATGCCCATGGGGCTAGGTGCAAATGTTTTACAATTTGGCATGCTACATACTTGGTTAGTGTGTTGTCACAGGGGAATAAAACCCAAAAGCTATTTTATGTGTAGGCCTGAACAGGCATACCTGGGATTAAAATTCTTATTTCTTGTCTCAACCCGGGAAACTGCTAGATAAAACCTTTAATGTTAATACCTAGTTCATTCTCAAAATCAGATTTTTTTTTTTTTTATAACATATTTTATTGATTTTCTTATAAGAGCCTTTTGCAACGTTTTACAGCATAGATTATATCCATTCAAAATTGAGATTCAATTAAGTGATCATAGATACATATAGAGGAGTAGTACGATTCAGCATTGATAACGTTCAGTGATTTACATGGTCTTCCATTCTCATCTTTTATACATTGTTTGTGAAATCGTCATTATCGTAGTCTGTACAGTATAACAGAAGAAGCATAATAATCTAGTCTCTTCCCCCCCACCCTTGCAACTTTAACAACCCAACTACGTCCCTCTCCCACCCCATTCCCCTGGCACAGCACTTCTTTGCATTTATCTGGTATTGGCAGCATTATTTTATAGTACAGCTATATACATTAGTCACAAATGTATAATCTGGTCCATTTAATACGATACAATGAAATAGAGGACTCAGCACAACTTTTATATGGAATTCCCGTTTTGAGTAAATGTACACCTATGACTTTCCTAATTTATCCGTGATTCAATCAATATAAATTCTTCAAGCATTGCATTCCACTCTAGTGAGATAGGTTTTTTCCGTAATCCTCTCAGTTCTTCACGTTTGAGTTCTGTACTTTCAGCTCTACCCCATCGGACTACTTCATTATACCATTCTAGGATCGTGGGCGGTTTCGCCGCTTTCCAACGCATTGTGATCGTGCGTTTAGCTAATATTAGTGCCAAATTTGCAAATTTGGTTATAGGACTGCCTTTCTTACATCCGGGGTTTAATCCCAATAAACAATGCTCTAGTGAATCTCTTCCTCCCCCAGGAGCAACCGCATTTAGCCTGGTCTGTATAGTTGACCAATAGTGTGCTAGTTTTGGGCAGTACCATAACATATGCAGCAAATCTGCATTCGAGGCATGACATCTAGGACACGTATCTGTCGTATCTGGAAACATCAAACTTAGCCTGCGAGGAGTCAAATATGCTCTGTGTGTTATCATGAGTTGTATAAATTTAAACTTTGGGTTACGTGATATCGTCTTTGGATATTCTAATATATAACCCCATTCCTTGTCCGTGAGTTCACGACCTATATCAGCATTCCATTTGTCCTGAAGTGTTTGTAAGGAGGTGGCAGTATGCGCTCGGATTCCCGAGTACAACCATCGGGTCAGGTGGCTTCCGTTCCCCATTAAATATTGTAGGTGTACAAGTTCGTGTGTTGGGGGTTCCATCCCATCTGGTGCCCATGTTGTCCTAACATATCTACTAATATTTGCGTAGAGGAGGAAAGATGTTTGGTACACCCTGTTCCCTCACAAAGGCATCATGATTCATTAATATTTGATCCATGAATAACATTCCCACTGTATTTACTCCCTCTTTCTCCCAGCTAGTTATATGGTTTGACGTTACTGTGCCTTGCGGCAGCGAAGGCCCATTAATGGGATGTTAGAGGCATATGGAGCTAATGCCTTTGTATAGCGAAGTGCTTTCCTCCAGTACCTCAATGCAGTGGTCAGTAAAGGGGTGCAGTTGTTGGGATTCTACTGGTTGGTAGTAGAAGTTTATGCAATTCCCCCTCTTCCACTCGCGTGTACTCATAGCTATCTCCTGCAGATTGCGCCCTGTTATCCAATACGCAAGCCACTGCAGTTGACTGGCATAGCAATATGCTTTCATGTCAGGGACCCCCATTCCCCCATTCTTCGTCCCCAATTGAAGTTTTTGCAATCCTATTCGTCTGCGCCCGCTCCCCAGATTAGTTCAATCAGTAGAGTATCTAGTGTTTTGAATGCGTGGGCAGGGATCACAATTGGGAGATTAGTAAAATAATAAAGCAATCTGGGGAGCATCACCATTTTGGCGATAGCCACTCTCCCTGCTACCGATATTGGTAGTGAGGTCCAGAATGTTATTTGTGCTTTAAGTGCGGTAATTGCCCGGCACAAATTGCCATCTAGCATGTTCGCAGATTCTCTGTATACTTGAATGCCAAGGTATCTAAAGGTGACTGGTGCTGTCTGGAACGTCCAGCGGCCAAACCTTAATGGATCGACGTGTGCAGTGTCTGTAAAGAAGTATGCATATGATTTGTTCTCATTTAATGTGAGCCCGGATAACAGTTGAAATTCGTATAATATGGCCGGGATTGGTGCATGGTCTGCCTTAAGGTCATTGAAGTATAGTATTAGATCATCTGCATATGCAGAGATAATGTGCGTGTCATTTCCTATTCGTATACCTTTGTGTGCTGCCACAGTCCGTAGTTTAATAGCTAACGGTTCAAGTGCTAGTATAAATAATAAAGGTGACAGTGGGCATCCCTGCCTGGTACCTCTCTCCACTGTGTATTGCGATGAAATATGGGCACCCGTACGAGCACGGGCCGTTGGGTTCGTATATAAGAGGCTAACCCATCTAACATAAGCATCCGGTATAGCAAATTTCGAAAGGGTACGTAACATATAGCTCCAGTGTAATGAATCAAACGCTTGGCGTAAATCTAAAGATACACACCCTTGTTGGTTGTCTGTTATTACTGCTCTCGTCATGACTTGGTGTAGTCGTCTGATATTAAGAGCTGTGCATCTACCGGTACAAACCCACACTGATCCATATGTATTAATTTAGGTATAAATTGGAGAATTCTGTTTGCTAGCAATTTACTTAATATTTTATAATCCGTGTTTAACAGTGAAAGGGGGCGGTAACCTGCCATGTCCCTACTCTCTCTGCCCGGTTTCAGCATCGAGACCACCACTGCTTGCATTGTAGTAGGTGGGAGAAAGCCTGTGTCAATCGAGACTTGGTATAGCTTTTGTAAGTGAGGGGCCAAAATTTGTATGTATTTTGCATAAAACTCAACTGGTAGCCCATCCATACCTGGCGTCTTATTGCGTGGAAGTTGTTTAATGGCTGCCCTAATCTCTGCTGTTGTTACTGGCGCCTCTAGTTCTTTCTTTTGATCTGCCGTTAGTTGTGGAAACCGTAATTCCCCAAAAGGACTCATAGTCAGCCTCGCCCGGTTCTATTGGCGCTGCATATAATGTCTCATAATATTTCTTAAAGGCAGCATTTATCTCTAGCTGAGTGCAGGCCGGGGGTCCCCCCTGTATATTAATTTCAGTTATAGGTATTACTCCCGGTTTATCTTTAATAATCCGAGCTAGGAGTGAACCTGCCCTGTCCGCCTCCGCATGCTGCCGTTGTGTATATGTACGGTAGTCTATAATGCGAAGCTCCTCTAGTAGCTCAGCGTGTTTTATGTGCGCTTCCCTCAAAATCAGATTTAATGGTGAAATCAGAATTTTGATAACTTGTATAAAAAAGTATTGTAAAAATGCACTGTGTGCTGCCCGAGCCAAAACGTGCCCAAACCAGTTTTGCCATTAGGCACCTCAGAGTGGGAATACACACCCTTGGCTGGGAGAGTTAACAACTGGCTTGGAGGGCAGTAGCCTGTCTCTGAGCTCAGGAATACCAAATTGGTAGTAGCTAATCCCAGCTATGTGGTCAAAAGCTATCAGGGAATGGACAGCAACAGTTGGCAGAACATAGGGCAGCCTTGGCACTACCTCTTTTGACTTCTATATGCCAAAGGGTGGGGTCTTCTATTAAGTTACAGGACCCTCTGAGACATCCATGCCCCAGTTCTGTAGGTGGAAAAACCAGTTTTGCCCATATCGGGTGGTAAGAGATCTCCTCTAAATAGTCTAGTGCCCAAGGATCAGAAGACCGGTCTGCCTGGTGGCCAAAGAGTTATGCAAGATTATATAACATGAGCTCCTGTTTGATTTTTCAGTAAAACAAAGAGAAAGGGCTGCAAAAGGAGGAGGAAAAATTTCTGCAATCACTGATTAGATTTCAGAATGAATCTGTTACCTCAGCCTACACCCCCTCAATTTCCCTGGACCTGGGAAGACTGCAAGTTACTCACATTTTCCACCTTTGTAGGACTGGGACAAAGGTGCTGAAGCATGCTCAGGGAGGTTGCCCCCTTAGTGTGCAAGAAAAACAAGTTGTCTTGCAAGTTTTTTTTGCATGACCTGCTTGAGGTATGCGACCTCTATTCCATTTCGGTCGGCCTCAAATTGCACCTAGGCGGTAGTCAATAGGAAGCTGACTTTTGATTGGTTTTAGTTTTTGTTGGCGCTTTTTGCCTTAAATAATAAAAATTAATATCTACAGCTACCTTAACCTATTTTAATGATCTTGGTGCGTTTTTGCTAATTATTTTTGCTCTTTTTTTCAAAATTGGTATGTGAATTTTAATGTTGTTGTCTTTACTTTACAATTGTTGGTGCTGATTTAATGCTTTAACTTAACAAGCACTTCTCTGGGGATTGCCTGCTGTTTGTGACATAGCTGCTGGGGGTTGACCAGAGATTCGCCCTGCAGCGTGTTTTGACACAACCAAAGTGAATTAAGTTGTAGTGATACACCCTCCCAAATTAATAACCCCACTACTGACAGAGGTAAAGAATTTGTGTGACTAGAGTATGATTTAGAGGTGTAATTGCATTGTCTAGCGAGCAATTTTAGTGCAACATTGATGCTGAATACACCAAGGTCTGCTGGGAGCAAGCCCATCTTCTAGGAGATGAGAACAAGGAGTGGAATGGAAGCTATACATACATAGAAAGCATATTATTATTTGGTGTTTGTATTTCAGATTTGTGGTCAAAACGCCAGGCATCTGGTTAGCGTCAAGCCATTCACAAAATGCTGGATAAGTGAAAAGCCTGGTTCTGGCTACCCTTCTCATTACTGTGGTGCCCTACATCTGGGATCCACTTGCAGGTACACGTGTCTAAGACGGTAGCTATTAAAACTACAATAAAGAAAAGAAGACCTTATCTGTGTTCGCTTCTAGTGGGCTGCTTCTTAGGTCTTACCTAATCCCTATAGAAATTGCTGTGTTGAGTTGTTCCCGGCCATCAGTATCCAAGTGAAAGTGCCAGTGGTCGGCCAAAGAAAGCTTCAAGTGAAGTTTGGGCCTGAGGTTGTGTAACCCTGTTAGGATGAGCAGTTGCGGTAAGTATATTGTGCGCCAGGATGTCCGATGCTAGTGTGGTTAATGAGCTTCTTTTTGGTCATATCAAAGGAGAGTGGACTGTTGCTTGAAATTTCGTTGCATGCTATTTAACATGTCCCACTGAGTAAGAGGATGTATTTTAGTTGTGCTCAGCTGTGACGCTTCATCCTTAATTTTTATTTTCAAACCTTTGTGTGCGGCGCTTGTCTGAGATGAGCATTAGTTACAGCATGTTCTGGAGTATTTCCATCCCTTCATATCTTCAGAGCCACCTTCAGCCTTTGATTCCCACGAAAAATGTGTTGCCCGTTGTCACATACTTTTGTTGAATAGTGTGCAGATGAGACATTTAGTCAGCTGTGCTGCTGGCTGCACTGCCTGGAATTTAGGAAATTGAATATTGGCTTGATAGTCTGTCTACAGTGGTGGATTTTGAAGGAAGACCTTTGTGCACTGTTGAGACCTTGTTACACTTTATTCCTTCCTGTCGAACTAACGAATACACTCGTTTGCTATTGAAGGCTATTTATTGTACATAACTTCTTCAAGGCGGTTTCCCGCTGCCAGCACGTGATTTACAATCTTTTTGTCAATCAAGTGTAAATACAGTGGTGCTTAATCAATGGTAAACCAGAACTGTGGAAGCCTAAGAGATAGTAGACCATGCCACCCATGTTTGCTGGAGTGGTCCGGTGAAAATTCGGTTGTTGGTGATTTTGTTGATTTAATTTTATTGTATTACACGCATATCTTGATGAGCATTGAGTTTGTTTGGTTTCTTCATATGATGGCTATCCTTTCGTAGGTATATTTGTATTTCAGGTATATTTCTTGTGCAAAATGCCGTGTGCTTTGGTATGGCTTGTAGGACGGTGTGATTTGGGGAGAAATTTGCTATTACTATCGGATGGGATGAGCTTTATTTCTTTGACTTGAGGCCTGACTGCTACTTTTTTTTCATTTACGTATGGGGTTTGTGTAGTAACGAAGGTCCACGCAGGTAGGTTAACTTAAAGATGATTTATTCAAGCAGGTAACAAGTAGTAACACAAGTAGTTAAGTTCAGAAGGAGAGCCCCACCAGGAGCAGCCTGTGTGCTGCTCAGCCCATGCCTAACTGTCACTTCACCTCTCTGAGTCCCAACATTCCGAGGCTCATCAGACTCCAACATTCTATTGTGATCAGATCACAGGCACTGGCTAAGCAGGAGGTGTAAAATACATTACACTACATATGCAGGATACTACATATCCCTTTTCCTTCCAACAGAAGAACGAATGCAATATATGATCGAATATAACGAGTGAGAACAAGGGACAGAGAGCTAGTAAGGAACAACGGAGTGACAGAGAGAAAGTGAAGGAACAGAACAAGCAAAGCAGAGCAAGGAGATAGATGGGAGAAGACAAGGAGGAGAAGGTAAAGTGTAAGAAGCAAATAGAAAAACCCATCCACAACAACAGCGAAATAGAACGTAAGAGACAGCGAGACGCAAGCGAGGAAATAAGAAATAGAGAGAGACAGACGTGCCGAAGGCAACCCCCAAACATACCCACTGGCCAGGCAGGCAAGAAAGGAAGGAAGAATAAGGCATGACGCAAACCGGACACCAGCGTACACACAGACACAAAGAGGAGGGAATAACGGATCTCCTCCTGAACAGGGAAGAAATAGAATAAAGAATGCGAACGAGGGAAGGCTGGAGACAGAGGATGACAAACAAGAAATGTAACTCCAGAAACAAAGGATGAAAATAAGTAGAAATCACGAGGAAAGCTGGACATAAAGGAAAACAGGGAAGAGGCAAAGTAGATACATACAGTATAACTAATACTTCCCCCCCATTTTCAATTAGTCAATAACAATACGATATAAGTGTAACATTGCGTTATACAAAACAGCAAAGTAACTGAATTTAGAAAGACAATATCAGCCAATGGGATTGAAACCCATGACCGTCCTCTACTCCTATGCGAGAGTGTGAGGAGCAGTATGAATGGGACTGTGACCCATAATGTGAAAGCCCATGAAAGGACAACCCCCGCGTAGAGGTACAATGCAGTGCAGAGTAGAAATGGGTCTAAAACCCATAAGACGCACCCTGTGTGAGGGTGACTGTGTGAATGTAAATGGGACTGTGACCCAAGAAACGGTTCCCTGCGTAAGGGAGAAAACCGTTTATAACCCACGTAGGCAAATGTATGTGGGCAAATGGGAGAAGGAACCCATTGCCATCCCTATGTAGGGAAGAAGGAAGCGTTAAACGTACGCATGTAAAATGAAAAAATGTGCCCCTGTAGCTGTGTACCCAGAGTGGAGAGTAGGAAAGACTAGCAAAACAATCTTGTACCACATGTAATTGTTTCTGTAGCGAAAGGGTTATGTACCGTTAAAAGACAACCGCACCCACATGCTTCCACAGAACTATACTCCAGACACATGGACCCTAGGTACGGAGTAATTCCCCAAGGGCGTAGTGACCCCAGCAACCATGTTGAAAAACGGCTAACAATCAATACATGTCTCTCAATTGAAAGTGAAATTAATTCCAAATAGTGACTGGCTGCAATTGTACTTTGAGAGAGAGGAAGTGCACAGCCGGCATGCTCATGCACAACACAGGAACGTCCATACCATAATATGAAACAGGAAGTCTGTAGTTTTTAAATTTAAAGTATGCTGGTAAATACAGTCATTATCAAGATCCATGAAGCTGTGTACGCATGAGCGCTGTCATTTGGAAGTTCACACGCCATAGAAAGTGATGGGTCTTTCATCCTACCGGTCACTAGAAACGGATTAAATATTGCAGCACGAATTGGCAGCATAAATTCTCCTCTGTGTGCTTCATTCCTTTTCACCACACGGCATGCAGCTGAAACGAGATTGTGCCTTTAGTCTGCACCGTTCATTGTGAGCCATGACTTAAGAGAAAAAAACATGGCAGCACGTCAGAGGCGCAGTGCCGGTTGGCTCCCAGCACGCTGGTGCGCAAAACTTTGTCACTAGTAGTTGCACAGTCAAGTCATGACGAAATGCGCCTCGTCACAGAGGATACTTGTCCTAGTTGAAATCCACACGGCTAAACAGGTGAAGAGAACAGCGCGCGCAGAAGGCAAACGGCAAAATAACGGAATCAACGGCCGAAATGCTGACAGGGCGTTGAACTCTGTGAAGAATGAAAGTTGAGAGAAAACTCACCTCAGATAGGGAGGAGCACAAAACAGTACAGTCAGAACGACCGCTACTTCACACATCACGATGTGGATAGGGAGCAAAAGCACCACACAGTGAAGATTTCCCAAAGAATGCTGCAAAGTACACAAGCGATACTCTGACGAACTTCACCGCTACGCGAAAGCACTGCGTGGTGAACCAATGTGACAAAAGCACAAAACAAAGATGACTCCGGGTCAGGCACGCGTGAAGAGGGTGACAAAATAACAAACGTCAGTTTCCTCCAGCATACAGCCTCTGACAAAGCAATATAACAAAAACGTGGAGATGTGGGGAGGAAGTGCACAAGGTCACACAGTGTAGGCAGCAACACATGACTCCATACCTGCCGCGTTTAAAGACTTGATGTCTGTAGATTAACCAAAATAAAGCGATGTTGAAGACACAGCGTGGAACTGTTGCACGTCTCCCGAAAACCAGAGCACTGCAACAGCAGACAGCAGCAAACTCTCCTGTAAGAACAACATGCGTAAGTGCAGTATAACTGGTTATGGTTCCCCTACTTTATGTTTCTGCATGCTCCAAGATGATAAAACTCAGGGTAGTAGAGTTTGTGGCTGGGTGATGAGGAGCGTGACAAAGACAAGAGATGACTGAGAGTAAAAGTTGATGTGCTAGAAGGCACATACTGCAAATGTTTCACCAAAAGTCCAAAATATGTAAAGTAGATGAGCACAGCACGCCTGGGCTAGGGCTGTCCGATGGTGAGGACACTGGTGGGGCTGAACGGCGTAGTGCTTCATCCTTACTTGTTTCATGATGTCTTATTTGGTTTTCTGTGAGGAACATACTTCTAACTTTTTGTCATTGTAGTTGTTCTGTGTGGAACATCCTTGTTTCATGTACGCAGTTTTACCTTTGCTGTGGATACCTCTTCTTGTGTACATTTTCCTTGTTTCCACCGTAGTTTCTGTAGATTGCGCTATCCAGGTCCACCTGTGTTCGCCAGGTACCTTAGAACCGCTTGTTCCACGTAGGTACGTCACCAACTCGTCGCCAAATTATGTAGTAACGAAGGTCCACGCAGGTAGGTTAACTTAAAGATGATTTATTCAAGCAGGTAACAAGTAGTAACACAAGTAGTTAAGTTCAGAAGGAGAGCCCCACCAGGAGCAGCCTGTGTGCTGCTCAGCCCATGCCTAACTGTCACTTCACCTCTCTGAGTCCCAACATTCCGAGGCTCATCAGACTCCAACATTCTATTGTGATCAGATCACAGGCACTGGCTAAGCAGGAGGTGTAAAATACATTACACTACATATGCAGGATACTACAGTTTGCTACGGGTATTTAGCTGATCGCTTGCTTGCTCTGCGTTTAGTCTGCTGTGATTTCGGCATATCATATTAAAGCTGAGAGCGATAATATGCTCTGTGTTATAAACTCCAAGGTAAAAAAACGTTTTCTTCTGTATTCTGCTGAAAAATCTGAAGAGCCATCTTCATATTGGGCAATCATGACATTGTTTCAGTAGAGAGGTGACACGTTTTCCTGTTTCACAAAATATGGTTTTCTCAAGAATGTACCATGAAACCGAACATAGAAAGCAGAAAAAAGTACAGTTGGAGTCTTTTGTGAGGTTGCCAGTGTACAAAACTCATTCTCAAGGCAAAGTATTTCAACTTTATCATGCTAAAACTAGAGAGGACGAATAAACGTTCAGTGTCTTTTAGGTAAATTGGTACTTGCTTATTGTCCAGAAGTTTGTGAAAGCCATATATAATTTGGCATTAAAATTAGTCTACATCTATTTCTTGAAATAATTATTCTTTCATCAGTCCCACCTAGCAATAGTGGAACAATAGACTTTACCATATCTACTGTACTGACAGTACGTAACATACATAGCCAAACAATATTAAGAGACATGATGGCTTTTCATGGTTGTTTTCTGTGTTTCAGATCCTGTTAATTTGCTTTATGAAAATAATTACGATAAGTATTCTAAAGAACATATACGTATAATGAGAATTGTTCATGGAGTAATGATCTTAGTTTGAAATTACCCAGAGGTGACCTTATTTCGACCGTTGACGATCATAGCCTATGTAGCTCTTGAATGTACACTGCCATTGGCCCAAGTGCTGTCCTGAAGAGAAGTAGTGACCAGGCAGAATCTTCTTTATCTGAAAGAGGTGCTGGATAATTTTAAATGGCTTACAATATGCTGTCTTTAGAGTCATTTTCAAGTGAAGTTCAGTACTGATAACTTCCAACATGCTGTGGGGGCTGGCTGAGCATAGTCTTATTGAAGAGTGACAGGGTCGTAGTCTTAGGCTTTTTTTCTTGTGCTCCTCAAAAAGTAATCTGATGAACCAGAGATCTTAACAAAATACCTAACAATCAGAAAACTCCCATAGTTTTGTAAGGGAAATATTAAAGCAGTTGGGTTCTTTTTATTTATTTATTTATTTCTTTAACAGCTGTTTTTTCAAGTTTTCAACAAAGGAAAAGAAACATATTACATAAACAATGTGTGCTCATCGCAGGAGCGAGCAGTACAAAGAATAATAAAAAATAGGGGGCTGTAAAAACAGTAGTACAACAATGGGTATGTGAGCTGATCCCTGGGCAAGTCGCTTCCCAGAAAGGGGGTTGGGAGGGATAGGAAACCCCGACAAATACTTTCTTCACAAATGACTACGTGCTCCTAACACATCCATACCCTGCCTGCCTCCCTCCGAATTCAATCCAGCTCCACCCTGTCTCGGCCTACAAGACCTGCAATGGCTACCAAACCGTGGGGGTGTGTGAGCATCTGACCCGCAGAACTATCCTTTACAAAGGTCAGAAAGGGTGTCCATATTTTGTCAAAACGCATCCTAGTCAGTGGCGTAACACAGGCCTCGGCAGCCCCCGCGGTGCGGGGGGCCCCCAAGCTGCAGGGAGGCCCCTCAGCACAGTACTCTGGCCTGAGATCTACGGATTAAATCTGGAGCGGGGGCCCCGCCATGTACCTTGCAGGGGGGCCCCTTCAACTTTCGTTACGCCACTGATTCTAGTATCCCTCACAGTTGCCGTAGATATCCCAGATTTTAGCCCACCACAATTGCATAGTAGGGATTTGCGGGCCCTTCCAACAAAAGGCAATCACCAAGTTTGCTGCCACCAAGCAATGAGTAATTAATTTGTAGGAAGAGGGTTGAGTGGATAAAGACCCTCTTCGTCTGGGGCCCCTAAGAGTGCCTGAAGAGGATAGGGGGGTGTGCGTGATCTGTAGGATTTTGGAAATTTGGTACAACACATGTTTCCAAAATTTGGCAACTGTCGGACACTCCACCACGTGTGGAAATGTGTGCCTCGAATCTTGCTCCCCCGCCTACAGCTATCGCTCGTTCCCATCATGTGGGACAGTCGGGCTGGGGTGAGATACCAGCACATGAGCAATTTGTAAGCGCTCTCTCTGTATTGGATACAGATGGAGACTTAGCTGCCCTCCGCCAAATTGCGCCTTCGTCACCCTCATCAATCTCCATACTCAGATCACTCGCCTATTGTACAATATAGCCTGTCTTTGTCACATCTAAAGGGCGCTCTAGTGCTCTGTAAAAACACAAAATCGCGTTCTTTTTGTCCCCACGACTCAGAATATCTTCCAACAAGTGTGACTCCTGCGTGCCTCCCTGGAGGGTGACAGTCTGGTGAGCCTAATGAATCAACTGTGTTACTCTATACAAATCGGTATGGTGTATCGAAATGTTAGACACTGATCGGTAATCTTAGGTATTCCATCAGCATATAAATCCTGAAGAGTAAAGTCTACTCCCCACCCCCTCTCCTCCCCTTCCCCCAGCCCACTTGTGGAACGTCCCATCCAACATGCCAGGGGAAAGGTCTGGATTACCAAGAACCGGGTTATGTGAGACAGGTACAGCTTGAACTGACGCGTATGGGCTGCCTGTCTCCAGTGGTGGAGAGTGGACAAGGTGGGGGACAATAGAGTGCCAACAGAATAACAGCTACGGAGCGGCAACCATGGCAAATGTTTAAGGGGTATTCGACTTGCGAGCTGTTCCAGTCAGACCCAGGGTTTAACAAGAGCAGAGATCCAATCCATTGATGGGACAAGTTGAGCAGCTATAATATAACGGGCAATATGCGGGACCCCAAACCCTCCCTCCCACGAAAAACTGTATAAACCCGCTTTAGCAACTGTGAGAGGTTTGTCGCTCCACACAAAAGATCACAGCTTTCTCTGGATCAGTGCAACAACTGTCTTTGGTATCTGGAGTGGGAGAACCCTAAACACATATAGAGGCTTGGCGGGAAGTTCATTTTAAGGCAGTTGACTTTACCCATCCAAGAAATCTCAAGTTGGTCTCACCTATAGAGGTCTTTGAAAAGAATGTCCAAAAGTTGTGGGATATTAAAAATGAAAAACGTCTGATGGAACCCTCAGAATACACACTTAGAAATAGTGAAAGTCAGTAGAGCTCCAGGCAAAATCTCTGTACTCAACCTGTTGTTGTAAAGAAGATGACACAGGACGGACCTCCATACAGACTGATTTTTCGAAGTTATTTTGGAATCCAGAAACATCCCTAAACTCCCTCATCGCGGCTTCGAGTACATTCAGAAAAGCAGCTGGATTGGTCAAAAAACAAACGTATTGTCTACAAGCACCGTAATCTTCTGTTGCCTGTCACCCACAGGGAGCCCCGTATGCTGGGATCTGCCTGAATCTTCTGAGTAAGAGGTTCAACACTAAGGGCAAATAATGCCGGAGATAGAGGGCACCCTTGACGGGTTCCCCTGGACAGCGTAATCGGGTGGGACAAAATGTCCTGTGCCTTAATCTTCATAGATGGTGTCACACAAATTAGCCAAGATCTAAGATATCAACCAAGGGCCCAAGTCCGTCATGGACACGACTTTAGTCAAAAAGCACCAGTTCACTCGGTCAAATGCTTTCTCTGCATTAAGGACAGGAGAAGGATCAGCACTCTGTTGCGTGTGGCTTGTTCAGGAGCATTAGTCGTGTTATCCCCGTCTATCAGTCTTGTATAAAACCACTCTGAAACAGGGACATGAAAGCAGGCCAGATCCCACCCAATCGATTTGCCAAAATCTTGGTAACTAGCTTAACGTCACTATTTAGAAGTGCAATCGGTCTCTATACGACCCACATTGATCTGGGGGTTTGGATGGTTTCAGTATCCTAAGTGAGGGTAGATTCTATCATGGTCATAGTGACCGGTCTAGTGTCTAAGAAAGAATTCAAGACCGTAGTCAGATGATGCACAGGACTCCCCCTCTGTCTTCCAGCTATGAAAGATCGCATCCATCCAAATGCGGACCAGCCCACTGCAGTGCATGCACAATGTCTTCCACAATTAAGTCTGAGTGGTTGTCAGCCCTCAAGCGATACCATGGGTCTGTAGCAGGAACCCATCCTCTAGTCCCCCCGCATGTAAATCCATCTGTAACCTCAGGCCCGACACACAAACTATGGGAAAACCACACATTCTTTTAGGGGCCCCCACCTCAAGACAGCACCAGAATCTTCACTCAAGAGGAGCTCTCTTACTGCATCTTGTTCTGTCCATCAGGAGCCGTACAGGTTCAGAGTAGATGGGGCTCTAGGGCATATGCTGTAGAACCATGTACAGCCAGTTGCAGAGAGTAGGTCTGTGTTTATTGAAGAGCCACAAAAGGTCCTCCAAACGTGCGGGATTGTGAGCCATTAGGGATGCCCCTGAGCCTTTGGGGCCGATTCGTAGCATCACAAACAGCTCTACTCCCCGATGAATGGGTGAGGAGGAGGGAGCTGTGTTCCCAACATGCTCGGATTCTGGACAGTTGAGCGTGATTGTAGAAATTGGCCCTGGGTCACCCCCGCACTCACCTGCAACTTGTGGCTTCACAGGGAGGGAGGTCCATTAAACTTGGCTGCCACTCTCCTAGGCTTATGACTGCCACAGTAGCCGTGGCTCTAAGCCGACTCCACCCCTCGGCTGAGCACTGGTGGGCGTCATTTTGACGGGGAGAGCGGTGTCACTGGGGTTTGGCAAGTGCCTCAAATCTCAGGATTCCCCTGGTTAGGGCAATCCACGCTTGTTGCGACGTGCGGGAAAAAGGTTCCCTTCCCGAAATCCGACCTTCAAAGTCTGCTCCACTTTGCCATGACGGGCTTTAAGGCGAGGAGGGCCGTCACACAAGAGGAGCTCAGCGAGGATCTGTCTAAATGGGTCCCCGTCGTAGCCACGCTCAAAGCAGTTACCTTCTTAACAATCACTAATAAAAATTTCGATCTCCCTAAGGAACTGAATCAGCAGTTACATATACTCTGGATGAACTCTAATCAACCCGTCAATAAGGGAATTAAGTAATATTTATCCTGCTTGATTCTTCAGAAGCTAATGATTTAGTGATAATTACCTTTTAAAATGGACCTAATGAGTCGGCTGGAAAAAAGGCCATTGCTTTGAAGGAATCTAGTCATTCCTAAACAATAGTGCACAGAAGGTTAGGGTGAGATCATGTGAATCCTCCAGTCATCACATTACTCACCATGTCCCTCTGGATCACCATTATATCCTCTCATTTTTAGATACACATGCACACCCTCAGCCTTCTAAGTTCACGGATACCAACTGAAATTCCAGCCAAAAAAAAATACAGAAAATCTTAAGGTGGGGGGACTCTTTGAGAGGCATCTTCTGTTTGACCACCCTACAACCTTGGGCACATCTCCCATTCATTTCCAGGAACCTGGTTGTTCTTTTCGACTCTGACTTAAGTTTCTCTCACCTAATCAATAGCAGTCAGTTAATTAAGTTTCCACCTTTCCTTACTCCATAAAATATCACCTTTCCTTCAAACGAATCCTAAAGTGGAGCTGACAGGATCCTTTGTGATGGACAAACTGGACTACTACAACACAGTATATACTGGGCTCCCAAATAACTTTACAGGCAGGCTAAAGTGAGGCCAGAACAAACAGCAAGTTTGGCCCTTCATCTTAAAACCCAAGAACATGTAAAAACCTGCCCTAGAATTTCTTCATTGGCTTTAAATTAAAACAAGTCATTCGTTCTCTGCACTATGCCCCAGGTCTACTGGGGAAAAGGCCCTAGTGGCTTGTACAAATTGGCTCCATTGTGCAATCCAACCAAGAGTATCTCAACTTCCAGTTCTAACTTAGGCAGCAGAAGACCAGATGCATGAAACCTCAGAACACTGGTAGACGATGACTGAAAACTGCTGAAGATTGTTTTTGATTAATCGTAGATTGCGCTGTTGTGTTTGTGTCTGTGTAAAGCTGTTGAATAGCCTTTTGTTATGATTTCATATTTGCCCTTTCTACCTTAAGTTCTTTATGCTAGCTTAACAGTACACTAAATACGGATTATTACCCCTAGAGATATTTGATGTTGTAGGTGTATAGGGTTGGTGTGCTGTATGAAGTTGATGAGGTCTGAGATTTTGTCTATGCAGTATGTGTTTGATGCTATAGCCAGCAAGGATGAGGTCGTTTAGGATGTGTGTGGATGTGGAGGTGACTTATGTGTGATGACTTACTCTAAGTTGTGGTTCTCTGATGGTATCAGAAATGTCAGGAGCCTAAATAATACAGAGTGTGCTTTGATGAGCATAGCATGAATTTAGTGGTTTGTGCAATAAGTGGTATGGGGATGAGTTTGTTGGTTCTGAATAGGTTGTGTTGGGTGTTTCTGGTTGCGTCGCCTGGGTCTGAGTGTTGGTATTAGAGTGCGGGTTGGCCATTTTACATTGTTGCAGGGCAACTGGTTGCATTGTAGGAAGCTGGCTCTCTATATAGTATACTAAAACAAAGTACATTGTGCAGAGAGTCCAGTGGATCCCCAATTGGTTTACAGAGGCTAAAGTAGATAATACTAACACTTACTTTTGTGGTAGTGTGGGCGTGTAGTTAAGCTTATCAGAGTGTAGTGCTAAGCATTTGTTGTACTCAACAAGGCACTAATTGAGACACACACTCCTAAGAATAAATCCGAGACCAGTTTAGAAAAATAACCCATATATATATATATATATATATATATATATATATATATATATATATATATTATATATATATATATATATATATTGCCACAATATCCCTTTTGACAGGGATGAGTCTCACGCACTCGCTGCTCCTTATAGTACACAACAAATAGGCACCGATCATCCAGTAATAGTTCAAGGGTGTTTAATTTCCAAAGCTGCCAACACACAACCCCAACGCGTTTCAGTCTCAGCCGAGACCTTGCTCACGGGGAACAATCGACAGTCGATTGTTCCCCGTGAGCAAGGTCTCGGCTGAGACTGAAACGCGTTGGGGTTGTGTGTTGGCAGCTTTTGGAAATTAAACACCCTTGAACTATTACTGGATGATCGGTGCCTATTTGTTGTGTACTATAAGGAGCAGCGAGTGCGGTGAGACTCATCCCTGTCAAAAGGGATATTGTGGCAATATTCGGAACGGCTTGGTCCTGCCGTACTCTACACGCACCACCAGAGAGGCGCCCAACAGTCAGGAAACGGGACCATGCAGAAAGGAATATATATATATATATATATATATATATATATATATATATTGTAAACTTAAGAACTTTGTTTCAAGGTAAGTACAGTTTCGATATAAATATTCACAGATAAGTAAAACTTTCAAACCTGTGCGCCTTTATGCACAATGCAATCCTATGGGAGGAAAAGTCAAAGATGCATTAAAGGTAGGTACAGTCAGTTTTAGGGGTTCGCCTTCTGGGATCGGAATAGTAGGGGGCTAAGGTTCCAACTCCTACCAGCAGATCTTCTGGGAACCGCCCGAGTTCTACCAGGAGCAGGGTGCTGGTGAGGCTAGTAGTTGGCGCTAGGGAGAAAGGGGGCCTCCTTAAAAGAGGCTGCACAGGGGTACTTGAGAGCAAGTCTTAGGGCTCCCAAACGGGGGCTCCGGTTTCAAGGGGTATTGAAGCTCGAGGGCATAGCCGGTTTGTCGGAACTGGGGCCGGAGGGCTTGGGAGCAGAGGGGTGTAGTCGGCTGGGAGCTTAAAGATGCACCTCGTGGTTGGGGATAACAGCTGGAAGAGGAGAAATCGAGGCAGATGGGCAACTCTCGAAGTGGGGGGCTCTGTGATGCTGATGTCCCTCAACGGCTGCTTGGTCCTGTTACAGTGAGAGTCCGGACTGGAAACTCACGGTTGGTGTTTGGTGCAGGGTGTTCGGTACCCCAGGGGTTGGTGCTGCACGGCTCCGGTTGGTCATGGTGCCTTCACACTCGGTAGGGAGACGGATCTGACCTTCCAGAGCACGAGTATCGCCTCCTGGTCGTCTGCGGCCTCGGTCGGGTCGGTGAGCTGCAAAGCGGTAGACCGGACTTAGCTGGTCTGTTCCTGCGGACTGCAGGGTAGTAGCTCCTCTTCTCCAAGGGAGACTTTCGGTGTTGAAGTGCTGGCTGGCTATCCAACGCTTTGATAGTTCTCCAGCTTGCAGGACAAGTCACTCTGTCGTGATTGTTGAGAGAGGGCTGAGGACGGCAAGGTTTCACGCACAAGTTCTGCTGCAGTTCTCTCCAGGACTTGACTCTATTGTCCTTTTGTTGATCCGTTGAATCAAAGTTCTTGGGTTCAGGGGTGCCCCCTAAATACTCAATTTAGGGACATTACGGGGAGTGACAGGTAGTAGCCAGTGGGCTACCTACCTTTAGGGTGTCTACACCCTCTATATGACAACTTCCTGTGTGAACACCTCCGCCCAGAGTAGGCTTTGCTCCTGTCCCCCATGAGCGAAGACTCCCACCTCAGGAGGTCAGAAACCTGTCTAGGGTGGCTGGCTGGTCGATACCAGTCAGACAACACACTAGTAGTCGGTAGGTTATCAGGCGGCACCTCTAAGGTGCCCTCTACGTGCCTTTATTAATCCAGAACTGGCATCAGTGTGGGTTTAAGAAGAGGTGTTTGGTACCAAACACCTTGGGGTACAGTGAAGCCATCATGTAGCTGGGGAACTCGTAATCACAAGTGTCCACCTCATGTACTCGTCATGGCTTCCCTGTGCATTCGTAATATCTAAGGTTGAGCTCCGATACCACTGGGACACATCTGGTCAGGCAGATATGCCCACACATGGGAATAGTGCACCCTGCCTTCGGGCTGTAAGACCTGCCGTTGTGGTGACTTACCTATACCACATGCAGTGCTTGGCTGGCATGGCACACAGGGATGTGTGCCATGTCGACTCACCGGTTTTCTCTGCACCAAGACACGCAGGCTGCAGTGGCAGTTTGTGTGAGCTTGGTGAGGAGTCCCTTAGAGTAGCACAATTCGTGCTGCAGCCCTTAGGGGGCCTCTTAAGTCCAATGCCATAGATACCAGCGGGTACCACTTACTAGGGACTTATAAGGGGCCTAAAGGTGGTGCGAATTGTAGAACAATGGTACAGTTAGGGAAATAACACGGGAGCTGGGGACCTCGTTAGCAGGAACCCAGCACACTTTCAGTCAAAGTTGCACCAAAACCAGGCACAAAGTGGTGGTGGTGGAGGGAAGGGGGGGGGGGGGGTACTGCAACAAAAACCTAGTTTCCTATAGCACTTAAGTGAAGAGAGCCAACAAGATCAACCAGCCCGGGTCTGGGGTTGCTTGTGTTACTGTTAGAGGGGACATAGCCTAGCCAAACAGCATGACCTCTTCCTATTGGGGGGAGGGGGGGGGACTACTTGCATATGGTTGGTCCTTGTCTGTAGTAGCCCAGTAAGGATTAAAAGATGCAATTGAATGCCTCCCAGAATAATTTACCAGTGGTTGAGAGTAACCAAAGGATTCCATCCCTCACTTTTTTGTTTTTTTCTTACTGTTTTCATTCCTATTCTCTGCTATAGTGATGCAGGTGCCTGTGTTATGTTTTATGTCTATATAGGTGCCCCAGTTTCCAGTAACCTCTGGTGCACTTAGTGCTCTTTAGTCCAGTGAGTAAAATTTTAAGTTTACGTAACATCATCCATGGGCTAGGAAGCATCTATTGATTTCAAAGGACCTTTGTTATGATACAACACTTCAGTACAGAGTGAACAGATTGTCCTTCATAAGCGAGGCACTTTCTTCTCCAGTTCATCGTTATGCAGACCCTTCATCTAGCCACAAATAAATAGTTGTCGATTAGATAACTTCACTTTATTTTTCCCATTTTCTGGCATCACTGTTTCCGGAGCACCATTTATGCCCAGGCTCTCTCAAAACAAAGTTTTCGTTGAACAAATCAACGGTGTGCCATTTTCAACATAAAGTGGTTCTAGGACTTGAGATTTGTTTTTAATTTATCAAAGCTCTTGTCAGAACCCCTTTCAGAAGGTCACAGGGCACACAGGGGCTACTGGGCCCAACCATGAGGGTTGAGGCCTTTTACTCCTGATGTCCCTGGACTGACCTACTGTGAACTCTGCACAGCTGGGGCAAGTACCCCATATGCAGTTGACTCTCGGTGTCTGGGTGGGCATAGCAGTCCAAGGCTCCCGGTAGGGGAGGTGATTACAAGTTGGTGAACACAGGCTCACAACTCAGCACATGCTCGGCAATAGCAATAAACCATTGTCTAGCCAACTTCTCTTTTATAAAAAAAAAAGAGAAGCAATTTATTTCTACTCGGGCCTCAAGAAATCTACTCACCCACTCGCTAAGGCGAGCTAGATTTAACCAGGGCAAGCTATTTTTAGGGCCTACTGATCCAATCTGGTGAACTGACAAATACCAGGTGTTCTGTTCAACCACAAGTGAATGAGCAATAAATATGCCTTTAAATCTTGTTTTTATCTTGCCACATTTGCTCTGCATTCGGAGACAGAGGTCAAAAGCCAGTTTGTCATCTTACATTTACTTTTCTTTCTCTGACTGTAAAAAAAAAGAGGATTTTGTAAAGTGAATTATCTGACAATCGTGCTGTGCAAAGCATGTGAAATAAAAGGATGTAAGGCTTTTTTTAACACATTTAAATGGCTAATAAGTGAACTGCAAAAATATTACAAAATATAGATCAGTAGTTATCAAAGCACATTTTTGTAATTCTGTGTGATGGAAAAAAGACTTTTATAGGATGAAACAAATCGGAACGCTTTACGTGGGGATGTGCAAATGATAAATATATTTTTGCTGTAACCCAATTCCCCAACATTGTTTATGTGCTATATAGTTTTATCAGTAAAATGTCATGTTAGTGGGAATGTTTGTACCCATTTCAATGGGAAATGTGCTATCTGTATGACAGTGCATTACCACATCAAGCTTTAGTAATATATTTATTAAAAGTCAGTTTTTAAACATGAGCTGAGAAATATTGCTGCCCCCGCCCTGATGACAGTGCTATTAGTTAACTAAAAGGCAAGTCGTGTCATGTGTACCCTATATGTGGGCCAGAGTCATATTATACATGGAGCAAATGTTTAGTCTATTAAATCAAGATTTGTTTTTGTACAGCCGATATGCTGAACTCATATTTGAAGGTGCTCTCATATCTGATAATGAAGAAAGGCGACTCCATAAAATAAAATATTTGCCTAGGATTACACAATTGGAGTCCAGTTTGTGGGTCAAGTACATTACAGCTAGGTCGAGTAGATTATTCAAGTTAGTAGACCTGCAGGCCTAGTTACATTTTTATGATTTTTCAAGGCCTGCTACTGCTAACCAACATAGGAAGAATATAACATTCATAGACAGTTAGACAGTCTCCTCTGAGGCAGGGGCTGTAGTGTTTTTTTTTGTTTTTTTTGGCGGTTCCCAGTCCCACTCCCTCTTAGCTGTAGCGATCGTTATTTCCCATTCATTCTTGGTAACATCCAGAGCATGCCCCACTAGTAGTCAGTCTCAAGGGTCCACTTTGACTCTAATTTAAAGTCAATTGTGTGCCAGCGCTAACGTCCTAATTTAGCAGCAAGTTCTCCTGGGCCGACCAGCCCGAAATTTGTTTTACCCGCACCGGCAGTGTGAAGTGCCTGGAGTTCTTGAGTGCGCCGTGGGCCCTCGCAGTGGATGCAGCGAGGTCCAGGTGAGTCGGCCACACACAGCCAGACGGCTGCACTCGGCGGGCGCAGAGTCTCTCACTCGCAGCTCCTGAAGCAACCAGAGGCTCTCTGCGGCCCCTCCTGCATGGTAAGTGTCCGGGTTGTCTCCCTATGAGGGGTGGCTGCGACAATACTGTCTTGGTTCCCATGATGTGTGATGGTATGCATGTACTCCCACGGCATCCTCTCTTCTGTAGCGGGGGTGTCAGATCAGGTTGCAGTTCTTGGTGCTCCCAGTGACCCCCGCACCCCCCCCATGCCATACAGGGTCACTGTATCTCAGTATGGGCATGCTCTTGTCCGATCATCACAGTTGAGTCCTGCAAGGCAGCCCCTCCTGGCATAAGTAGTCACTGCGCAAGGCTACAGCCCTTTTCGCACAGCAGTCTTTTTCACAGCGCCCCCTCCTGGCATATGGGGTCACAGCCATTACTGCACATCAGGCTTTTTCACGGCTGTCCCTTCTGGCATATGGGCTTGCTGACTAAGGCACTATGCTCAGACTCCAACCCACTCAGCGAAGCACTGCTCAATTCACGGCTGCTGTCTCCTAGCATACGGAGGTCACGGACTCTGTCCTGCACATGGACAACAGCGCCATTGGTGCCTCAGCCGTTTACACACACCTTGAAAAGGGAGTCCACTCGAAAGGGCTCCCCACTGGACCTTGCTGTTTCCAACGCTCTCTTTCTACTCGGAGCACACTGGTCTTGGCAGACCCTGGTGCTCCAGCATAGGTGGTCTTGTTTTCCCTGTGTGATGTCCCCTCACCTTAACGGGGACACTAGCAAGCCTTGTCCCCTAGTCCTGGTCACAGGCAGAAGTCTTGCTGCTTGGCATATGACAATTTTTGGGGTCTCATCCTCCCCTTGTTATAGTCCATTTCCAGACACCAAATGTGATTTGGAGTCTGATTCTTTGAAGTTTTATTTTGGGGTTCACTTTGAAATTTCCACTCCCCTGCTCCTTCCTCCTGAAGAGCTGTCTGTCACATCAGGAGTGACTCCAAAGCTGATAGTCCCACAACACAAAGGCCATGGGAGTGACGGCATGAAAAGGTTAGTCCGGTGCCCCAGACCTACTCTTTATGATTCTCTTATTAGTCCAATGTTCTTCCTGAGATCTGTACAGGCCCTTCCTATTGACCTCTCACTGAATCAAAGAGCACCCTTTTGAAGTGTACAGAGGAACCCAGCTCTCCTCCTTGGGGCTCACCAGCTTACAGCAATGCAGCAATACTCAAATCTGTCTGGGGAGATTACTCTAACTCCTCATGTCTTCACCATACATGCCTAGGTCTCCCAAAATTGTTCTCCATGCTGTGTTCAATTGACAGGCACACTTGCACCCAGTATATGTATACAGCATACACACACACTGCACAGAACTGTACCTTCCATGTACAGTACCACTCATAGACACACATGCACCCAGCACATACATTTAAAGTGCACACACTGCTCAGCACTGCTTCCGTCAAGTTTTGTACCATTCATAGGTGCCCATACTCCCAGCACATACATTTAGCATGCCCGCACTGCCTAGAACTGTATCATTTGTCTCTTATACCAAATATAGGCACACGTACGCCCAGCATCTGCATTCAACAAGCATACACTGCACAGCACTACATCCTTCATGTAGTGTACCATTCACAGACACACATACACCCAGCACATGCATTTAACATGCGCACACTGCATGATCCTTGTACTGTACCCTTTCCCAGGCACACACACACTCAGCGCAGAGACATCATTCCTGTGCTGTGCAGCACTTCACATCCACCCGGTGTATACCAAGTTAAGCACACAGCAGGGGAACTTTAAAGTGAGTGAGCCTGTTGGCCTCACTTTAGTGACTCTGGCTTAAAAGGACCTTTTCAGTGCTACTGATCTCTACACTATGCTGCTACCACCGCGCTTGTGCTGCTTAACACTTGAAGGTGGTAGACTTCCACCACTGAGGGTAGTGATTAAGGCGCTCCCTCTCAGTCCAACAGGACCGCAGTCGATGAAACAGGCCTATGTCATGCCACACACGCATGATCTGTACTTCCCTCTGACAATAAAAATCAGCTTTAGGGATTCAGACCATAGTACACTGGGGCACTCCGGTCAGGGGTGCACGTCCATTACCATGCAGAGGACGTTTACGTCCCAACAGCTCTCAAATAAGTCAATGAATAATAATCATTTCTCTTTGTTTCCTCGGTTGCAGTAGAAGCTGTACATCAGAACCTAACGTTTTATAGTTTTTTTTAAAGATGTATTGTCCTAAGAATTTAACATCATGCTAACTAAATATATAGCAGAGCCTTGATACATTGTCAACAGGTTTTTATGCAGGCATTGCACTTTGTAATCCTATACGTTGTCTGTCACATCGCTTCCTAGCTTTTCATTTATCCCACAAACTGCTCGAGTTTTGGTTTTGTCCTTCCATTAATCTACACTTATCTTCCACGTCGCCGAAACCCTGCCCCTAGGGTCATTACTATAGGTACACAAATTATATTTTCAGCCAGACACCCGTGTTCCTTGAGCTTACTTTATCACTTCCTTTGTTGCATTTCAACAGAGTAAATTCCTTCGCTAAGCACTAAAGTTTGTATTGTGGCCACTAATCTGTTTTAAGGCAATCCCCCGAATCTGTGTTTGTCTTGCGCAATTACTAAATTACCCACTCTAGAACAAGTGTATTAGCATCGTAGATTACGAGGTTAATCATTATTTTTGTGGCCTTGAGCAGTCCCGGTGCTCAATGTCTGCACCTAACATTACAGTGCTGGAATGGCCATGTGACATCGGCTATTTAGACTAGCGTCCACAATGTCTGTGGGACGATGAGGCAGTTACATCTGGTTTGAGACTAAATGGACATTGGAGAAATGATAGAGAAACCCTATTGCCTAGCGCAGACTGTCCTGACAGTTGCAGCTGAGACCTTGCCGCCTTGATTATAGCAATACTTGGGTATGTTTTCATACTCGCCATTGGAAGAGCCTCGGGTGTCCGTTCTCACTGGGCTGAGCTGTAAACCCCATAATAGGATTATAACAATTACCAGAATCTAATACTGACAAAATCATATCCCAGTAATAACTGAAGACGGGCAAGACTTTAAGACAGATAAAGAGTGAAAAAGACTGACTGAGTCTGCCTGTTCCATTATTCCCATAAACGGCTTTGAGGGTAGATTCTCAACAACCTCAAAGTTTTTCTACACCAAGTGTTGTTTTGGTTGCTTTAAAGTTCATCGTCTTTTCCACAGGATGTGAATGAAGGCAGTTTCCTATCTGAGTGATTGTACACATAAAAAGTGTTGTGTCCAATGAATCTTCACTGAGCACGAATCTTCAGTTTGCTGATGCGCTCTCCATCTGTAAGTAGGTTTTCTAAAGTGATGAAAACCAAAAAAAGTTCACATATATTTGACCATATGTTCTCATTCATGACCGTGAACAAGCTCCTATCAACTGGTAAACTGGGATGGTGCAATTCTCCTTATTCTTGGAGAAAGGCAATCTAAGTCTGAGATTTTCACCTGGGGGCCGCCCCCTCTCTTGGAGGGCCCTGAATAGATTACCTGGTGTCCCAGGCACTGGCCAAGAGGATTGTCATGCTGAAAATATTGGGCCAACATAACATCTTTTGCCACTCGTGCTGGCGGGGAATGGGTATCAAGCGGGCAAGGGGGCACCAGACAAACTTCAAATTTCCTACCTCCATTTTCTGATAAAGGATCTCCGTCTCTTTAAGGAGACCCGTCTGCCCATAGCATGTTGACAATCATTTATTTGACTACATTTTTAAAAAAGGATAAGCATAAACGTTTAGAGCTTTCAGTTTTGTAGTACAGCTGTACAAAAAAGGTTTTTCATTTTGGGAGGCCCGATGATTTATTATATTTATTTATATATATATATTCACTGAAAAAACCATTGGTTTTAGGGACAGTCATAGTTAGTTGGACATTGCACTCGTACAAAACCCGTGAAATTCCCCCGTTATAGTTAGTTTAGCTTACTATAACTCGCGCCCCCGCAATGCACTGCTGATGACGTCACATATTACATCACTCATGACATGGTCAGTGACATCACTCATGACATCTCAAATGACATCACTCATGACATCATCCAGTGACTGTGTTTCTGTAAAGTTTAAATATTTTTTATATATATATATATATATATATATATATATATATATATATATAGGGACAGGCGTATTGAAGAATGAGTGGGTGTATAAGTGTCTGTATGGATGATTTAGTAGGTGCGTGACTAACTCTATAAGTGAGTGACTAAACGTATCTTACTGAATGCATGGGTTAGTGACTAAACTGGGTGAATGTCTGTATCCGTCTGTTGCTGTGTAAGTGGCTGCATGGGTTTGTGAATAGCTACATGAGTGTCTATATGAGTTATTGATTGGTTGTCTGAGTATCTGTATGGGTGCCTGAGTGTTTGTGTGGGTGGGGTGTGTGCGACTCTGTGCATAGATGTGTGAGTGGGTGATTCACTGGGTGGATGGTTTCAAGAGTGCATCTGTGATAGACTGTATGGGTGGGTAAGTGTGTGTAAGAGTGTGTTAGTGAGTGAATGTATGTCCCAGTGGTACATGTGTGAGTAACTACATATGTGAAAGGCAGTATATATGTGTGTTGGAGTATATAAATAGCTATAAGCAAGAGTGTGTGATTGTGAGAGTGACTGTATGGATGAGTGTGCTTGTATCAGTGATTGTATAAGAGCGTAAGAATGTGCTAGTATTTGTATGAGTAAGTGAGCTGGTGTGTGTATAACTGTATAGGAAAGAGTAAATGGCAGTGTGTTCAATTATTTGCATGACTGACTAGGTGTGTGAGTACATCTATGGATGAGTGGCGGTGTTTGAGTGTCTATATAGGAGTATGAGTGCATATGATAGTCCTGTACTGAGTGACCGTAAGTATGAGTGACTGTACGGGTGAGTGAGTGGATGTGTGTGTAGACCTAAGAATCAGTGAGTGGGTATGTAGTTATTGGTGTTGCAGTGTCTATGGTTTTGCGAATGGCAGTCTGTAATTTAGAGTGGGTGTATCAAAGGTTATATTAGGGTGTGAGGAGGTGCATCAGATTATCACGTGGATGATGTCATCAGTGATGTCATTTGAGATGTCATCAGTGATGTCATCAGTGATGTCACTGACCATGTCATGAGTGATGTAATATGTGACGTCATCAGCAGTGCATTAGCGGGCGCGAGTTATAGTTAGCTGAACTAACTATAACGGGGAATTTCACGGGTTATGTACGAGTGCAATGTCCAACTAACTATAACTGTCCCTAAAACCTATGGTTTTTTCAGTGAATTTCAAAGGTTTTGTAAATGACAATTTTTAAATGTATTAATTGTTATATTTATTTTTTTGATACTGATTTACTACATTGTTTTAATCTATTTATTTTTAGATATTTTATTTTTTAAATTACATTGTAATTACATTATACATTACATTACAAAATATACTTTCTCAGAATGAATTACTTTAGTTTAAATATTTTGCAAATAGGCAATAGACTTTTAAGTACAGTAGTTACAGTTGTTGCAATGGGCAACACAATTTCAAACACAATGCAACATTGAGCTCAATGTAAATTTCTAGTTAAATGCAATTAGTTACTTTATGGATTACTTTTCTAACCACAAGGACTGGATCCTAGATTCAGTCCTGTGACATCTCCTGTAAACAGTTGAGTAAAAGCGTTTTGGTTACAGTAGTGATTTTTAAGGAATATTATTGTATTTTAAAAGTTGACACTTGGAAACTTTTTCACATAGAATCACCAATGTTATCCTATGGGAGGAAATTCACTTAGCAGGTAAGTAGTGTTATCGTTACTTTTTCTTACTCAGTGGTGGATCCTGGATCCAGCACTGGTGCATCTCCTGTAAACAGTTGAAAGAATGCGTTTAAGTCATACAGGCGATTTTTAAGGAATAATTGTAGTTTGTGAAAATCGACACTTTGAAACTTTTCTGCTGAAAACCAGACAATGGATTCCTATGGAAGGAAATACAAGTTACTGGTAAGTACGGTTTGAATTACTTTTCAGGATCTGTACTGGGCTCAAAGATGCAGCACCGAGGTCTCTCCTGATAACAGGTGAGTAAATCGGAATTCGTAGTTAGGCTGATTTTAGAGGAATATTTGCACAATGGTGAAGGAAGGGGCTGCAATATGGGGGAGAGCAAATACCATATCCCTACAAATACAAGAAAACAAATTTTTAAAAAGAGTACTGGCAGTACCAAACTCCACAGCCAATTGCATTGTACATAAAGAATTGGCTGTATCATACATAAATGATACCATCGGAACAGCGGGTCTTACATTCTGGCGAGGGTTGTGGGGAAAAGAAGAGACTACATTTACCACGGATATAATAAAAGACTGCCTGGCCCTTGATCACTGGAAAAAAATTCCATGGCTTGAGTATATCCAAAAGTTACTGTTAGATTGCAGGATAGACTTTGATAAAAGGGATCCGGCATCCATACAAGACATCAGTAAAAATGAGTTGAAGTCAAGATGTATCTCTGCCATGGACTGTGTTAGAACCAATGAAGTTAAAGATAAACATAGTGTTACCACCTATTGTCAAATCCCTTCTGTGCTGGGTATACAGACATACCTTACAATGATAGGAAATACCCAACACAGATTTTATTTAACACGGTTAAGATTTGGCATAATACACTATATAACTGCTTTTCGTGACAAGGAAAAGGGTCCTTATAATCTACCAAATTGCCCATGTAATGGAAAAACCCCACAGTCCACACTACATTTTATATTGTTCTGTACTTTGTACAGCGATATTCGGAAATCTGTTTTAAAACCTCTTTTTTTAACAAATAGGTTGTATAATTATAAAAATGCTTTTAACTTTTTATGTAGCTTGGACAACATGAAGATTATGTGCACTGTTGTTCGTTTTATATTAAGGGCAGTCAGGAGAAGAAAGGAATTAGCACATTTAGATGTGCTACTATATAAGAAAAGTGACTATATTAACTAGTTGTGTTATAAAACATGCGCAGACATTTAATATTTAATTTTTTTTTTTTTAATTTTTTTTTTTTTATGCACATTATGTTTGTGTGTCGCATAAAGACAATTTTACCCTGGATTTATTGCATCCCTGTTTAAACGGGAACGTACAACTAGATTGAATGAATTCGTAAAATATACACTTTTCATATTTGCCCTTATTAATGCACTGCGTACTGACTAGTCCATAGAATAAAACGTATTGATCGCTGTACTTAAATAATGTTTTGGTAGAATGTATTTTGTAGTATGTATATTGATATGAAATTATTGTATGGTACTAGTCCTTGCTTTTGACCCTAAATGTATTTTGACTATGGATCCCCTGGAATTTCTATGAAAAATTAACTGTAAATGATTTGAACTTTTAAACTTGTAAATTGGACCCTTGATCAATTTTATTACTATTCTTACAAGTATGCTTTTATGGATGTACATTTTACACCGAATAAAGCTGGTTTGAATTGAACAGGTGAGTAAATCGGAATTCGTAGTTCGGCTGATTTTAGAGGAAGATTTGTATGTTTCAAAAATCGACACTTAGAAACTTTTTCAGCAAAAAGCAGGCAATGATATCCTATGGAAGGAAATTCAAGTTACTGGTAAGTACGGTTAAAATTACTTTTCAGGATCAGTACTGGGCTCAAAGATGCAGCACTGAGGTCTCTCCTGATAACAGGAGAGTAAATCGGAATTCGTAGTTCGGCTGATTTTAGAGGAATATTTGCACAATGGTGAAGGAAGGGGGTGGGGCCTGAGGTGACATGTCTGCAAACACGCCCTGTGGCGCGTTTTAAGTTGGAGAATTAATTCCTCCTCAATCCCGAGGGACCCTAGGGGCCAACTAGCCCACCAGATACCTCCAGTATGCGCCAGAGAGCTGCGTTGTAGAGAGGTGTTCAGAGGCCACGCCCCTTTTTACAACTCTCTGCAACGCAGCTCCGTGGCGCTTACTGGAGTTACCTGGTGGGCTAGTTGGCTCCCAGGGACCCTCAGGATTGAAGGGGATTTAATTCCCCATCTTAAAACGCGCCACGGGACCTGTTTGCACACATGTCACCTGAAGCCCCGCCCTCCCTTCACCACTGTGCAAACGTGCCCCGTGGCGCATTTTTAAGTTAGGGATTAAGTCCCCTTGAATCCTGAGGGTCCCTGGGGTCCAACTAGCCCACCAGGTACCTCCAGTAAGCGCCACAGAGCTGCGTTGCAGAGAGGTGTAAAAAGGGGCGTGGCCTGGACCACCTCTCTGCAACGCAGCCCCCTGGCGCATACTGGAGGTTCCTGGTGGGCTAGTTGGCCCCCAGGGACCCCCAGTATTGAAGGGGAATTCATTTCCCAACTTAAAACGCGCCACAGGGCGCGTTTGCAGAGTGTTGCTGGGAGGGGGCGGAGCCTCGGCACGATCGCGTGTTTTTTTGTTTTTTGGAAGGGGGGCTGTGTGGCCCCTCTTCTTTTTTTTTTTTTTTTTTTTTTTTTACTTTTTTGGGCCCTGGGGACCCCATCCCCCAGGGCCTGACCCCTTTTTTAATAAAAAAAAAAAATATATTAACGGGAAGGGGGCCCCGTGGGCCCCCCTCCCGTGGCCAATTCCGGCCCCGGGGACCCCATCCCCCGGGGCATGGCCAAATATATATTTTTGTTTATGGAGGGGGGTTGCGTGGCCCCCCTCCTGAGGCCTCTACTGGCCCCGGAGACCCCATCCCCCGTGGCGGCCTTTATTTATTTAAAAAAAAATCTTTTAATTATGGGGAGGGGGGCTGCGTGGCCCCCCTCCCGGGTCACTACTAGCCCCGGGGACCCCATCCCCGGGGCTGGCCCTCACCGTTGGGGACCGTGGGGGGTCCCCAATGCCCCCACGGTCCCGCCGGCTCCCCGCGTCCTGCGGGAGCCGGCATTGCTTTTCCACATGGGGAGCTGCTAAGATGCAGCTCCCCGTGTGGAAAAGCAATCTGCTTTGGTTTTTGGAAGAGAGAGCAGGTTTCCTGCTCTCTGTTCCAAAAACCAAAGCAGTTTGCTATGACAGGACGGGAGCCCTGCCCTGTTTCTACCCTGCCCCCTTTTTGCGTTTTGCGCACTTGTTTTACTGCTTTCTTGTTCCTCGGTTCTACCGAGGAACAAGATGGCTGCCAACACTTCCTGGTTTGGAGTGTTGACAGCCAATTAGCATGCAGCTCGTCGTTGGGCAGGTGCGCGGATCCACCGCGGCCATAGATATCGAAACTTTTATTTTGGATTTTCTCAGCAACTACTGAACGGATTTACACCATTTAAAAAAAAAAAGGTCGCTTTCTGAACCAAGCGCTACCTTTTTGTATAATTTGGTGTAATTCCGTTCAGCAGTTCGGGCTGTAGCCGTGGCTAAAATTTCCTACGGGAATTAACATGGCGAAAACACGTTTTGGGACCCCCCTTTTTTTCTCGGCCCCCGCTTGATGAATCACCCCGAAACTTTCAAGACAGGAGCGGACAGTAGCGCCCCACTAGTTTTGAAAATTTCACGATGATTCGTCAAACGACGCCAAAGTTATTGGGAATAGAATGTTACGGATTTCCTATGGATAATAGGTCCTAACTATAACTATCTACTGGCGACCGCCAGTAGATAGTTATAGTTAGGACCTATTTTCCATAGGAAATCCGCGACATTCTATTTGAAATAACTCTTGCGTCGGTTGACGAATCTTCGCAAAATTTTCATACTTTATGGCCCGCTCCGGTCCGCTCCTACCCTGAAAGTTTCGGGGTGATTCGTCAAGCGGGGGCCGAGAAAAAGGGGGTCCCAAAACGTGTTTTCCCATTCATTTTCCCATAGGAAACTTTAGCCACGGCTACAGCCCGAGCTGCTGAACGGAATTACACCAAATTTGGCAAAGAGGTAGTTCTTGGTTCAGAAAGAACCCTTTTGTTAAATGGTGTAAATCCGTTCAGTAGTTCCTGTGAAAATCAAAAGGAAAATCACATATCTATGGCCGCGTCGGATTCGCGCACCCTCCCGATCACGAGCTGCATGCTAGTTGGCTGTCAACACTCCAAATCAGGAAGTGTTGGCAGACATTTTGTCCCTCGGTAGAACCGAGGGACAGAAACAAGTGTGCAAAACGCACAAAGGGGCAGGGTAGAAACACCCTGACCCCTAGGTCTGCTCAGGGGGTCCCACACGGAGCCCCATGGCAGAAAAAAGCATTTAAAAAAAAAAAATCGGCAGGATGCGCTTAGGGTGCGCGGATCCTGCCGAAATAAATCGAAGCGCGGTCTCCCGCGCTTTGATGCAAATTTGCCCACAGGTGGCCCAAGTCCCGGGGGCATGCGGGGGGTGGGTTTATTGTTTATGGGAGGGCCTCTAAGGCCCCCCAAGCCCCGGGGACCGCCACCCCCCCGGGGCTTTTTAAAAAAAATGATGGCGGGAGGGCTGTGCGCCCTCCCGCTGCCCCGGGACCGCCACCCCCGGGGCTGTTTTTTTTTAAATTAAAAAAACCTGTGTGGGGGCTCCAGCCCCCACACGCCCGGGGACCGCCACCTCCCCGGGCACTAAAGATTTAAATATGGGGGTCCGTTACGGACCCCCAGAGCCCCGGGGACCACCACCCCCCAGGGCCGGCTCCTGCAGTGTCCCGGGGTGCCTACCCCCGGGACACTGTAGTTTGCTATGACAGGACGGGAGCCTCGCGGCTCCCGTCCTGTCATAGCAAACTTGGTTTGCATTTTGAAAGAGAGAGCAGGAAACCTGCTCTCTCTTTCAAAATGCAAACCCAATTGCTTTTCCACATGGGGAGCAGCATGTTAGCTGCTCCCCATGTGGAAAAGCAATGCCGGCTCGCGCAGGAGGCGGGGAGCCGGCTGGGACTGTGGGGGGATTGGGGACCCCCCCACAGTCTCCAACGAGAGGCCAGGCCCCGGGGATGGGGTCCCCAGGGCCATAAGTGGCCCGGGAGGGGGCCACGCAGCCCCCTCCCCCAAAAAAAATAATAAAAAGAAAAATAAAGGCCTGCCCCGGGGATGGGGTCCCCGGGGCTGGAATCGGCCACGGGAGGGGGGCCACGCGGCCCCCTTCCCGTTTTTTAAAAACAAAAATGAAAAAAAAGGGGTAAGGCCCTGGGGGATGGGGTCCCCAGGGCTCAAAAAAAGGAAAAATGAAGTGGGGGCCACACAGCCCCCCTTCGAGGAGAAAAACGATTGTGCCGCAGGCCCCGCCCCTTCCTTTACCACTCTGCAAACGCGCCCCCCCATTGCAACAACTGTAACTACTGTACTTAAAAGTCTATTGCCTATTTGCAAAGTATTTAAACTAAAGTAATTCATTCTGAGAAAGTATATTTTGTAATGTATAATGTAATTACAATGTAATTTAAAAAATAAAATATGTAAAAATAAATAGTTTAAAAAAATGTAGTAAATCAGTATCAAAAAAATAAATATAACAATTAATACATTTAAAAATTGTCATTTACAAAACCTTTGAAATTCACTGAAAAACCATAGGTTTTAGGGGCGTTATAGTTAGAAATTAGCATTTAAAAACCTTTGAAATTCACTGAAAAAACCATAGGTTTCAGGCACGTTATAGTTAGAAATTAGCATTTAAAAAACCTTTGAAATTCACTGAAAAAACCATAGGTTTTAGGGACACTTATAGTTAGTTGGAAATTTCACTCGTACAAAACCATAGAAATTCCCCCGTTATAGTTAGTTCAGCTAACTATAACTCGCGCCCCCGCAATGCACTGAGATGACGTCACATATTACATCACTCATGACATGGTCAGTGACATCACTGATGACATCACTGATGACATCTCAAATGACTTCACTGATGACATCACTGATGACATCATCCATGTGATAATTTGATGCATCTTCTCACACCCTAATATGACCTTTGATACACCCACTCTAAATTACAGAGTGCCATTCTCAAAACCATAGATAGTTATAGTTACAACCTATTATCCATAGGAAATCCGCGACATTCTATTTGAAATAACTCTTTTGCCGGTTGACGTATCTTCGCAAAATTTTCAAACTTTATGGCCCGCTCCGGTCCGCTCCTACCCTGAAAGTCTCGGGGGGGATTCGTCAAGCGGGGGCCGAGAAAAAAGGGGTCCCAAAACGCGTTTTCCCCATGCAATTTTCCATAGGAAACTTTAGACACGGCTACAGCCCGAACTGCTGAACGGAATTACACCAAATTTGGCAAAGAGGTAGTTCTTGGTTCAGAAAGAACCCTTTTTGTTAAATGGTGTAAATCCGTTCAGTAGTTGCTGAGAAAATCAAAAGTAAAAAGATAGTGATATCTATGGCCGAGTAGGGTCCGCGTACCCTCAGCGCACCCTGCGCGCACCGTCCCGATCACGAGCTGCATGTTAATTGGCTGTCAGCTGGCTGTCAACATTCCGATTCAGGAAATGTTGGCAGCCATTTTGTCCCTCGGTAGAACCGAGGGACAGAAACATGTGCGCAAAGCGCACAAAGGGGCAGCGTAGAAACACCCTGACCCCCTAGGTTTGCTCAGGGGTCCCACAAGGACCCCTGGGCAAAAAAAAAAAAAGATTTTTTTAAAAAATCGGCAGGATGCGCTCAGGGTGCGCGAATCCTGCCGAAAAAAAAAATCGAAGCGCGGTCTCCTGCGCTTCGATGTTAATTGGCCCCGGGTGGGCCAAGTCCCGGGGGCATGCTGGGGGGGGGGTTAATTTTATGTGTGGGGGCCTCTAAGGGCCCCCAAGCCCGGGGACCACCACCCCCGGGGCTTTATGTATAATGGTGCGGGAGGGCTCTGAGCCCTCCCGCAGCCCCGAGGACCGCCACCTCCCGGGGCTTCTTTTTTATTTTTGAAAAACCTGTGTGGGGGCTCCAGCCCCCACACGCCCGAGGACCACCACCTCCCGGGGCACTAAGAAAATTACAATGGGGGTCCGTTTTGGACCCCCAAGCCCGGGGACCACCACCTCCCCGGGGCTTTCAAAATGTAAGGAGGGGGCCGCGTGGCCCCCTCCTGGAGCCTGTGGTGGCCCTGGGGACCGCCACCCCCAGGGCCGGCTCCTGCAGTGTCCCGGGGTGCCTACCCCCGGGACACTGCTGTTTGCAATGACAGGACGGGAGCCTCGCGGCTCCCGTCCTGTCATTACAAACTGCTTTGGATATTGGAAGAGAGAGCAGGAAACCTGCTCTCTCTTCCAATATCCAAAGCTGATTGCTTTCCACATGGGGAGCAGCATGTTAGCTGCTCCCCATGTGTGAAGCAATGCCGGCTCCCGTAGGACACGGGGAGCCGGCGGGACTGTGGGGGTTTGGGGACCCCCCACAGTCCCCAACGAGAGGCCAGGCCCCGGGGGATGGGGTCCCCGGGGCCATAAGTGGCCACGGAGGGGGGCCACGCAGCCCCCCTCCAAAAAAAAAAAAAGAGGCCATGCCCCGGGGGATGGGGTCCCCGGGGCCAATACAGGCCCAGGGAAGGGGGGCCATGCGGCCCCCTTCCCGTTTTTTTATTTTAATTTTAATTTAAAAAAAAGGGGTAAGGCCCTGGGGGTTGGGGTCCCCAGGGCCTAAAAATAGGAAAAAGGAAGGGGGCCACACAGCCCCCCTTCAGGGAAAAAAACAAAAAAAAAAAAACGATCGGGCCGGCAGGCCCCGCCCCTTCCTTCACCACTCTGCAAACGCGCCCCTGGCGCGTTTGCAGAGGGGAACAATTCCCCTTGAATACTGGGGTCCCTGGGGGCCAACTAGCCCACCAGGAACCTCCAGTATGCGCCAGGGGCTGCCTTGCAGAGAGGTGTACAGAGGCCACGCCCCTTTTACACCTCTCCGCAACGCAGCTCTGTGGCGCTTTTGGAGGTATATGGTGGGCTAGTTGCACCCCAGGGACCCTCAGGATTCAAGGGGAGTTAATCCCCCGACTTAAAACGCGCCACGGGGCGCGTTTGCACAGTGGTGAAGGGAGGGCGGGGCTTCAGGTGACATGTGTGCAAACAGGCCCCGTGGCGCGTTTTAAGATGGGGAATTAAATCCCCTTCAATCCTGAGGGTCCCTGGGGGCCAACTAGCCCAACAGGTACGTCCAGAAAGCGCCACAGAGCTGCGTTGCAGAGAGGTGTAAAAAGTGGTGTGGCCTCTGTACATATCTCTGCAACGCAGCCCCCTGGCGCATACTGGAGGTTCCTGGTGGGCTAGTTGGCCCGTAGGGACCCTCATGATTCAAGGGGACTTAATCCCCCAACTTAAAACGCGCCACGGGGCGCGTTTGCACAGATGTCACCTCAGGCCCCGCCCCCTCCCTTCACCATTGTGCAAATATTCCTCTAAAATCAGCCGAAATATGAATTCCGATTTACTCACCTGTTATCAGGAGAGACCTCAGTGCTGCATCTTTCAGCCCAGTACTGATCCTCAAAAGTAATTTTAACCGTACTTACCAGTAACTTATATTTTCTTCCATAGGAATCCATTGTCTGGTTTTCAGCAGAAAAGTTTCAAAGTGTCGATTTTCCCAAACTACAAATATTCCTTAAAAATCGCCTGTATGACTTAAACGTATTCTTTCAACTGTTTACAGGAGATGCACCAGTGCTGGATCCAGGATCCAACACTGAGTAAGAAAAAGTAACGATAACAGTTTTTACCTGCTAAGTGAATTTCCTTCCATAGGATAACATTGGTGATTCTATGAGAAAAAGTTTCTAAGTGTCAACTTTTAAAATACAATAATATTCCTTAAAAATCACGACTGTAACCAAAACGCTTTTACTCAACTGTTTACAGGAGATGTACCAGGACTGAATTTAGGATCCAGTCCTGTGGTTAGAAAAGTAATCCATAAAGTAACTAATTGCATTTAACTAGAAATTCACATTGAGCTGAATGTTGCATTGTCTTGAAAATGTGTTGCCCATTGCAACAACTGTAACTACTGTACTTAAAAGTCTATTGCCTATGTGCAAAGTATTTAAACTAAAGTAATTCATTCTGAGAAAGTATTTTTTGTAATGTAATGTATAATGTAATTACAATGTAATTTAAAAAATAAAATATGTAAAAAAAAAATCTAAAAATGTAATAAATCGGTATGAAAAAAATTAATATAACAATTAATACATTTAAAAATTGTCATTTACAAAACCTTTGAAATTCACTGAAAAAACCGTAGGTTTCAGACATGTTATAGTTAGGAATTAGCATTTAAAAAACCTTTGAAATTCACTGAAAAAACCATAGGTTTCAGATAAGTTATAGTTAGAAATTAGCATTTAAAAAACCTTTGAAATTCACTGAAAAAACCATAGGTTTTAGGGACAGTTATAGTTAGTTGGACATTGCACTCGTACAAAACCCGTGAAATTCCCCGTTATAGTTAGTTCAGCTAACTATAACTCGCGCCCCGCAATGCACTGCTGATGACGTCACATATTACATCACTCATGACATGGTCAGTGACATCACTGATGACATCACTGATGACATCTCAAATGACATCACTGATGACATCATCCACGTGATAATCTGATGCACCTCCTCACACCCTAATATAACCTTTGATACACCCAATCTAAATTACAGACTGCCATTCGCAAAACCATAGACACTCCAACACCAATAACTACATACCCACTCACTGATTCTTAGGTCTACACACACACATCCACTCACTCACCCGTACAGTCACTCATACTTATGGTCACTCAGTACAGGACTATCATATGCACTCATACACCTACATAGACACTCACACACCGCCACTCATCCATAGAGGTACTCACACACCTAGTCAGTCATGCAAATAATTAAACACACTGCCATTTACTCACCTATACAGTTATACACACACCAGCTCACTTAATCATACAAATACTAGCACATTGTTACGCTCTTATACAATCACTGATACAAGCACACACTCATCCATACAGCCACTATCACAATCACTCACTCTCGCTTATAGCTATTTATATACTCCAACACACATATATACTGCCTTTCACATATGTAGTTACTCACACATGTACCACTGGGACACACACTCTTACACACACTTACCCACCCATACAGTCTATCACAGATGCACTCTTGAAACCATCCACCCAGTGAATCACCCACTCACACATCTATGCACAGTCGCACACACCCCTCCCACACAAACACTCAGGCACCCATACAGATACTCACACAAGCATTCAATAACTCATATAGACACTCATGTAGCTATTCACAAACACATGCAGCCACTTACACAGCAACAGACAGACGGATACAGACATTCACACAGTTTAGTCACTAACCCATGCATTCAGTAAGATACGTTAAATCACTCACTTATACAGTCAGTCACGTACCTACTAAATCATTCATACAGACACACACCCACTCATTCTTCAATACGCCTTTCCCTATATATATTAAACATATTTAAACTTTACAGAAACACACAGTCCCTGGATGATGTCATCAGTGATGTCATTTGAGATGTCATCAGTGATGTCATCAGTGATGTCACTGACCATGTCATGAGTGATGTAATATGTGACGTCATCAGCAGTGCATTGCGGGCGCGAGTTATAGTTAGCTGAACTAACTATAACGGGGAATTTCACGGGTTTTGTACGAGTGCAATGTCCAACTAACTATAACTGTCCCTAAAACCTATGGTTTTTTCAGTGAATTTCAAAGGTTTTTTAAATGTTAATTTCTAACTATAACTTATCTGAAACCTATGGTTTTTTCAGTGAATATATATATATATATATATTCATTCATTCTACTGGCAGTCGCCAGTTTATAGTTAGGACGTAGTTTCCGTAAGAAAAGAGTTTTTTGTTTTCCCAATAACTTTGGCGCCGGATGACGAATCTTCGCGAAATTTTGAAAACTTGTGGGGTTCTCCGGTCAGCTCCTATCCTGAAAGTTTTGGGGTGATTCGGTAAGCGGGGGCCGAGAAAAAAGGGGGGGTCCCAAAACGTGTTTTCTCCTTGTTATTTTCCATAGGAAACTTTAGACACAGCTACAGCCCGAACTGCTGAACGGAATTACACCAAATTTGGCAAAAAGGTAGCCCTTGTTTCAGAAAGAACTTTTTGTTAAATGGTGTAAATCCGTTCAGTAGTTCCTGAGAAATTAAAAAAAGAGGGCGAAAACATTAAAGTTTCCTATGGGAAATTCATTTAACGAGATTTATAAAGCGCACGAATACCCGGAGGTGTCTTGGCGCTGAGGACACAGTACGCCCGCTGTAACGTCTAATTCAGGAACAGACAGGTTTTTAGTTCCTTCCTGAAGGTGGAAAGGGAGCCCGCAGCTCTAAGCTCATTCGGAAGAGTGTTCCAGAGTTTGGAGGTGCCGTGGTGAAAGCTGCGACCGCCCCAACGCAATTTTCGAACTCTGGGCACTGTCAGGAGTCTGGCCCCTGTGGAACGGAGGTGTCTTGTTGGTTCATACCAGACAAACAGGTTTTGCAAAAAGGAAGGACCTGTGTGGTTCAGAGCTTTATACGCCAAACAAAGCGCCTTGAATTTGATGCGTTGTGACACCGGAAGCCAATGCAGGTTACGAATCTCTTTAGATAGAGTTTCCCCTGGGGATATTGACCAGTAAACGTGCTGCTGAGTTTTGAACCATCTGAAGCTTTTTTAAGCACCGTTTCTGTATGTTCAAGTAAAGCCCGTTGCAGTAATCCAATTTAGACTGGATTAACGAGGTTACCACAGTTTTCCTGGTATCTGCAGGGATATAAGGAAAGATTTTCCTTCTTTTCTAAATAAGAAAGTGGGAGGCAGATACAGTTGAATTTATCTGCTGAGAAAGCGATAGTTTGTTATCAAACCAAACGCCAAGATTCTTAGCCTTGACCGCTGGTTTTGGAGGTTCTCCCATCTCTGCGGGCCACCATAGATTACCCCAGTTTGGCTGCATATTGCCAAAAATCAGGACCTCAGTCTTTTCAGAGTTGAGTCTGAGACAATGTGTACTCATCCATCTGTTTATGGTGCACATGCAGTTCTGAAATTGTTGAAACGGGGAGGCCTGGTTTTTGTAGGCAGCCACCACTATCTGGGTGTCATCGGCATACGACGTCAAACTAAACCCAAAATCCCGGATCAAAGGAGCCAATTCGGAGATGTAAATATTAAAAGAGAAGGGCTCAGGGAGGAGCCCTGTGGTACTCCACATGGGAGGGTGTAGGGCTCTGAATGATACCCATCAACCGAAACTGTTAATCTCCTGTCCTTAAGAAAGGAGGACAGTAGGGCTAGTGCGGTGCCTCTGACCCCCAGACCCTCCAGTCGCTGTTCCAGGAGAGAGTGGTCAACCGTATCAAAAGCGGCTGACAGATCAAGGAGCACAAGGGCAGCTGTGCCTCCTCCATCCATCACCGCTCTGATCTCCTCAGTAGCTTTAATAAGTGCCGTTTCTGTGCTGTGATCTTGGCGAAACCAAAACTCGGAGTGATCCAACAGGTTATTTTCACGAATAAATTGTGTTAGTTGAATGTTCATGATTTTATCTATTATTTTTGCTGGCAACGGCAAACGGGCTATAGGACGATAGTTCTTCGGGTTAGCCGCGTCCAGGTTGTTTTTTTAGCAACGGGAGGATGGAGGTATCCTTCCACCTGGAAGGAAAGATGCCATGTTCAAACATGGAGTTAAAAATTTCAGTGAGCCCGGGACTCACCAGATCTGCTATTTATATCAGAAATGCCGGCGGGCATGGGTCTGAGGGAGATCCCGACTTGGCTCCTTTTATATATTTTTCCACTGCTTCAGATGAAGTGGGGGAAAAACTGCAAAGGGTAATGTGTTTAGGAACAGGGCTAGTCGGTAGAGTGGTAGGGAGGTAAGCGGATGCGTTCTCAAAGATCTTGAAAATGTCCAGGACGTTGGTTTTAAAAGCAGCTGCAATGTCGACACAAAACTTTTGACTGCCCCTGAACTCTCTATATTTGGGTATCGTAAGTTTGTTTACTGCTGAAAAAAGCACTTTAGAGGAAATTTTTGCGTTTTCAATCTGGTAAAATAATCCCTCTTTCCTAATATTAGTAAATTGTTATATTGAGTAAGGGCCGTTTTGTACGCTTTCCTCTCAGGCGAGTGATAGTTTGCTCGCCAACACCTTTCTAGTCGACGGCATTTTTGCTTTTCTTTCCGTAGTGTGTCAGAAAACCAGGGGGCAGAGTGGGTGCTCCTATTCCCTGACGATTTCCTGATTTAGACACGGCTACAGCTCGAACTTCTGAACGGAATTACACCAAATTTGGCAAAAAGGTAGAGCTTGGTTCAGAAAGCGCCCTTTTTTTTTAAATGGTGTAAATCCGTTCAGTAGTTGCTGAGAAAATCAAAAAATAAAGATATCGATATCTAGAGGCACGGAGGATCCGCGGACCCTCCCGACCACGAGCTTTATTCTAATTGGCTGTCAACACTCCAAACCAGGAAGTGTTGGCAGCCATCTTGTGACTCGGTAGAACCGAGTCACAAGAAAAGAGAAAAAGAAACGCGAAAAACAAGAAAAGGGGGCAGGGTATAAACACCCTGACCCCCTAGGCCCAGGACCAAAAAACAGCATTAAAAAAAAAAAAAAAAACGGCGAGATTCGCGCACCTAGCGCGCATTTTGGCCGAAAATTACAAAAACGAAGCGCGGGCTCCCGCGCTTCGTTATTATTTAGCCCCCGGGTGGGCCAAGTCCCGGGGGCATGCAATAATGTAATTGCGGGGGCCCAGGGAGGCAGGCCCCCGCAGCCCCGGGGACCGCCACCCCCCGGGGCTTTCCATAAATATTTGCGGGGGCACACGGGCCCCCGCAGCCCCGGGGACCGCCACGCCCCCGGGGCTTCTTATTTTTAATGTGTGGGGGGGCCTCCAAGGCCCCCCCAAGCCCCGGGGACCGCCACCCCCCGGGGCTTTTATTAATTATTTTGCGGGGGCACACGGCCCCCCGCTGCACCGGGGACCGCCACCCCCGGGGCTTTCCATAAATATTTGCGGGGGGCACACGGCCCCCCGCAGCCCCGGGGACCGCCACCCCCCGGGGCACTAATATTCAAATGAGGGGATCCATTACGGACATGTCAGCAGCTCCCCATGTGGAAAAGCAATGCCGGCTTTTGCAGGACGCGGGGAGCCGGCGGGACCATGGGGGCATTGGGGCTCCCACCACGGTCCCCAACGGATAGGGCCTGCCCCGGGGGATGGGGTCCTCGGGGCTAGAAGTGGCCCGGGAGGGGGGCCAGGCCCCCCCCCCCCCAAAGATAAAAATAAAAAACACACGCAAAGGCCGGCCCTGGGGGATGGGGTCCCCGGGGCCATAAATGGCCTGAGGGGCGCCACGTGGCCCCCTTCCATTTTTGAAAAAAATAGGGGTCAGGCCCTGGGGGATATGGTCCCAAGGACCCAAAAAAAGGAAAAAGAAGGGGGGCCACACAGTCCCCCTTCTAAAAAAAAAAAAAAAAAAAAAAAAAAAAACACGCGATCGTGCCAGAGGCTTCGCCCCCTCCCAGCAACACTCTGCAAACGCGCCCTGTTGCGCGTTTTAAATTGGGGAATTAATTCCCTTCAATACTGGGGGTCCCTGGTGGCCAACTAGCCCACCAGGTACCTCCAGTAAGCGCCACAGGCCTGCGTTGCAGAGAGGTGGTCCAGGCCACGCCCCTTTTTACACCTCTCTGCAACGCAGCTCTGTGGCGCTTACTGGAGGTACCTGGTGGGCTAGTTGGACCCCAGGGACCCTCCGGATTCAAGGGGACTTAATCCCCCAACTTACAACGCGCCAGGGCGTGTTTGCAGAGTGGTGGAGAAAGGGGCATGGCCTTTGTCTACCTTTCACCAATCCCACTGCGTGGGAGCTTACTGGAGGTAAAAAGTAGGCTAGTTGGCCCCTAAAGGACACCCAGCAGTGAAGGGGACTTCAATCCCCATCCAAGAGCGTGCCAGGGAGCGCGTTTGTAGAGTGGTGGGCAAAGTGGGCGTGGCCTGGATGCAGTACTTACCAGTGCTGTTGTGTGGGACTGACTGGAGGTAATAGTTTGGGAAGTTGGCCCCCAAGGATGTCCTTGAGGGCCAGCTACCCTCTTGTTACCTCCAGTAAGTCCCACACAGTGGGATTGCTAAGACGTCTTCGGAGGCCATGGCCCCCTTTCTCTACCACTCTGCAAACGTGCCTCGTGGCAAACTACGGGATGGGGGATAAAGTCCAATTTAGTCCTGGGGGAGTTTGGGGGCCAAGAATCCCTCCTGGTACCGCCTGTAAGTCCTACGCAGCGGAATTCTTGAGCGTTGGTTGGACGCCCAGCACCCTTTCACCACCACTCTGCAAACGTGACTACTAGTTAAAGTAGCATATTTCGGCACCTCTGACTTAGAGGTAGTTTTAATCCCCCTGCCCTATTATGTACTAGGGCCTTACAGAGGAGGTCATGCTAATCACAGGGGTACCCCAACGCATAGTGTTCCCTAGTGTATGTAGGTGTTTTCACTGTATTCTAAGTGTCTTTTAGCATAGCACTGGCTCTAGGCCTGGTTAGTCAGTCAGTTACCACCAGTACCCGTCTGAAAAAGTTGTGGGCACAGGATGATTTTGCAACAAGGCCTCTTTCTGCTCCTCTGTTGGTTCTTTCTGCACATGTCTTGCTTCTTCCTGCTCTTTTCTTCGTCTTTGTGGACTTCTGTTGCTTCTTTCTGCATTTCTTTTGCTTCTTTCTGTGCGTTTTTTCTTCTTTCTTCACATGTACTACCTCTGTAGGCATAGTTAGAAATTAGCATTTAAAAAACCTTAGAAATTCACTGAAAAAACCATAGGTTTTAGGGAAAGTTATAGTTAGTTGGACATTTCACTCGTACAAAACCAGAGAAATTCCCTCGTTCTAGTTAGTTCAGCTAACTATAACTTGCGCCCCCGCAATGCACTGCTGATGAAGTCACATACATCACTCATGACATGGTCCGTGACGTCACTGATGACATCACTGATGACATCATCCATGTGATAATTTGATGCATCTTCTCACACCCCAATATAACCTTTGATACACCCACTCTAAATTACAGACTGCCATTCTCAAAACCATAGACACTCCAACACCAATAACTACATACCCACTCACTGATTCTTAGGTCTACACACACATCCACTCACTCACCCGTACAGTCACTCATACTTGCGGTCACTCAGTACAGGACTATCATATGCACTCATAGACCTATATATACACTCGCACACCGCCACTCATCCATAAAGGTACTCACACACCTAGTCAGTCATGCAAATAATTAATCACACTGCCATTTACTCACCTATACAGTTATACACACACCAGCTCACTTACTCATACAAATACTAGCACATTCTTACGCTCTTAAACAATCACTGATACAAGTACACACTCATCCATACAGCCACTCTCACAATCACACACTCTCACTTATAGCCATTTATATACTCCAACACACATATACTGCCTTTCACATATGTAGTTACTCACACATGTACCACTGAGATATACATTCACTCACTAACACACCCATACACACACTTACCCACCCATACAGTCTATCACAGATGCACTCTTGAAACCATGCACCCAGTGAATCACCCACTCACACATCTATGCACAGTCACACACACCCCACTTACACAAACACTCAGGCACCCATACAGATACTCATACAACCAATCAATAACCCATGTAGACACTCATGTAGCTATTCACAAACCCATGCAGCCGCTTACACACCAACAGACAGACGGATACAGACATTCACACAGTTTAGTCACTAACCCATGCATTCAGTAAGATACGTTTAATCACTCACTTATAGAGTCAGTCACGCACCTACTAAATCATCCATTCAGACACTTATACACCCACTCATTCTTCAATACGCCTTTCCCTATATATATTAAACATATTTAAACTTTACAGAAACAGTCATTGGATGATGTCATCAGTGATGTCACTGACCATGTCATGAGTGATGTAATATGTGACGTCATCAGCAGTGCATTGCGGGCGCAAATTCTAGTTAGCTGAACTAACTATAACGGGGAATTTCTCTGGTTTTGTACGAGTGAAATGTCCAACTAACTATAACTTCCCCTAAAACCTATGGTTTTTTCAGTGAATATATATATATATATATATTACATACAACACCTAATGTGTCACTGTAGGGCCCTCGAATGTTGGCACGTTACCGTGTTCAATTGATTGTAGTTACTTTGCCCCTGCATGCCGTTAGGGATATTATTGCATGTACACAGTGTAATGCACTTTGGGGTGGCAAATTGTCATAAAGATACAGAGGCTGGACAAATTCAGTCTAGAAGACCTGCTAAATTGATATGTTGCCTGACTGTTTTCAAATGCATCTTATTTGCATTTCCCCACTTCTCAGTCAGTCCTCTAGTTTGTGCCCACCGCATTTCCCACTTCAGTACTGAGTGGAGCCAGCGTCATTATCCCGGACATAACACGTCATTCATCATTAATAAATCTAAGGCCTGGCATAGCCACAGAGCGTGCCGTTCTTTTTGAATGAAGCCTACCCATGCTTCAATGACCACTTGTAATTCTGCTAAGCTTGCACAGCAAGTGACTCTGTTGCATTGGACATCTCAGCAAAACGGATGCATGAAAGACCTGTATGCCTCTGATCTACTTCATTGCATGAATCAGTATATGGATTTTCAAAACGTTAAAGGAATGCATTATAGTTCGTGCTAGTGTGCAGCAGCAGAGCCTTCAGTGTATTCGGCTTCCTGTGTGTGAGTGTATGTAGCCCATAAACTTCCTCCGTGTGGAGCATGCAAGAAACATGTGCATTTACATTCCACACTTCTAATCTCTTCATTTCGAGAATAGAGATAAGCCTACAGTGCAAGGAGTTATGCTGTTGTCATATTTTGGCATAAAGAGGCCCCTCACCAATAGAGTGGGAGGTGGAGCTACACAGTTTGAGAATTATTTAGAGACTATGAAAGGGCTATATCTAGTATAGAAAAACATTGTTGGATAATTCCTTGGTGGGTGGACATTTATTTAAAATCTTGCTATTGGCTTTTGAAGAAGAAATTGCAGATGTGCACGTTAAAGCTAAAAGAAGGCTGGATGGAGAGTGTTTGAATATCGGGTTGCAAAAACAAAAACTACATACTCTGTCACAAAAGTGTTATGAAACCGTAGATACGTTTGGGCCAGATTATGAGATTTATCTTTGAAGCATGACTTTGGCAACATGATTGATCAGTTGATTGGGATCAAATTATTGTTTTGTGCAGCAATAAAAAAAGACGCAAGAGCAGCTGTGGTCTACACAAGATCCCAAATTGCTAGAAACTTAGCATATCTAAAATTGTTGACGTGTAGTGAAGGAAATCCATCCGTACTGTGATGGTAGTTTAGTGGGGAAAAAAGGGTTTACGAAAGCTAATGTAATTGTAGCATGAGAAGAATAAAGGAGCTACTAAACAAGGAGGCATCCAAGGGAAAATAATTTCAAAAGTTGGTGTAGGTCTAGCAGTAGCTTGCACAATGCAGATTTTAAAGGGTGTTTTGAAGTCAACAAAGATTGTCACACGTATTAGAAGAGGGGGCACTTCGAGTGTATCACAAAGCAAGCGGGGGTGGGGGAGCACGCATTGAAGAAACTGCTGGAGGTGACAAAGGGGATAGAACACTGTGTGGCTAAGGAAGAGAGCGAAGGTAGGAGGCGCAGACCTAAGACAGAGTTTAAGTTAAATGGAAAGGACCTGGAATTAATGATTGACCCATCCTCTATATATGTAACATACATCCATAGGATACATTTGAGGCCAGATGTTTCAAATCATTGCTACAAACTAGAGACCCCTTTAATAAGTGGAAAGATAGAGGTGGCATAAGTATGTGATACTTTTGATCTGACAGAGTTTAAGGAACATAAGGTCCAGCCAACACTGGCAAATTCGGGTCTAACTGCGGATGTAAAAAAGTGCCACTTCATGATTAAAGAGATTGAAGATGTGTGTTACAACACTTCAGAAACGTGTGTCATAAGCAACAAGAGATTTCAGAAAGATCAAAAAAGACATTCCATGTGGGAAGATTTTTAAACCATTTGATTTGAGACTTGGTAGCATATTAACAGTGAATGCCAGTGATCATTCTTTGAGTTTGAGGGTGTTGTTATTGTAGTTCAAGGGTGGTAAAAAGAGGTCATTAGTGTTCGCTTACATGAAATTAAATGAAGCTTAGCAGGGTTTTCAGTTATTGAAAGGGAAGCTTTGGCTGGAGCATGGGGTGCAGAGTATTTGGGGTGAGGCCTGAAATGTAAGTTAAGAACCAACCATAAGCTGAGACTTGGAGTGCTGCACCAGGAGGTGCTGTGAAACGTTCAGCCAGGCTAGCAAAGTTTGCTGCTAGATTGCAAGGGTACTTGTATGTGGCAGGGCGTCTGTATGGCACAGTAAACAAGCCGAATGTTTATTGCCCTTGCCTTTGAGATGGCAAGATGTGGTTCCAAGACAGTGGAGTGTAGCGTATCAGAGTGTGAAGATAAGCACAGGGGAGAACGAGCCAGAAGATGCACTCTACCAGAGGCTCATAACCCCAGGCAGGCTTGTAGGATCTAGACAGACCAACAGCTTCTTCAGTTAAGTTTCTGAGCATTTAGAAAAACATTCCTCATCTCTAGGAGACTTGCTTTCATGCAGACACTAGCCCTGGTATCACAGCAGCTCTATAAATACTTTGGGGAGCACTCCTTTCCTAGGTAAGGATAATTTTGGATCTGGAACAATGTGGGGCGGTTTGCGTCCCACGTTTATACTCCTTTTCGAGATAGGGAGTGTGGATCCGCTGCCCAAGATCCTAGAACCAGTTTGGGTTTTGTTTGAAGTGTCATTTTCTGGCTGTAATGTGCACGCATCTTTTGTGGAAGGTGATGGCTCTCGCAGCAGGTAGTAGTGGTGCTGGCTCCAAGCAGAAGTAGCCACAAGATGGGCACAAAGAAGTTATGAAGCCTCTGCACCTCGCTTTCATCACCCTTTCTGAAGTAGCAACCAGGGACAGACAGTACAGCACGCCTTGCCTAGAAACTTCCTCATCCTTAATAACAGAATCTGCTGACTTAACCCATCTCCCCTATCATCCACCAAATGGCAGTGCTCAGGAAAATCAAATCCACTATCTCTTGCTAAAAATATCCTCTTAGAATTTCTAGGGATAGCCTGTCTCCAGCTGTCTCCAGGTTTACTCACCTTAGTGTCTGGGTTTCTTCCCCCCCAGCCACAGGGATACAGGCAATACATTTCCACTCTCTGGAGAATATGCATCCACCCTTCATTTTGTGCCATGCTAAACCCGTAGCGATGGAAAATTGATCCAACTGGTTCCAAAAATCATGCTTTCGTTTCAGTCAGAATTTAGCTACCATATGTGTGCCTCACATGCACTGTGCATATACTCATGCTACATTCACATGGAATGTCAGCGCAAGAGTGTGGGTGTTACATGGAAGTGGAGTGCGGACAGAGGGCGGACAGTTGGCACACAAAAAGCTGTATGCTGTCACTGCCACTTAAGTTTAACAGCCCAGGAAATTGACAGTAGTCCTATGTTGTTAAAGGGTAAGAGTACATTCTTTGTGTGCCCGTCCAGGTCACACAATAGGTTCTGGACTTTAGCATTAACATAGACAGGCCTCGCTCTCGGTACACATACTAGATTAGGATGTTAGCCAGGACAGTAAAAGTTCAGGATACCAGTATCGTATGCAGTTGAGTGACCTGGTGCAGGGTTACATACTCCCATACCATGAAGGGGATGTTCAGCTCCCAACAACGGACATAAGTATTCTTTGACTTTTTGTGGTTAAAGGCATTCCTCACATTAGCCCTTCGTTCAAAGACTAATTCAGAGATTTATTTCAGTCTCACTAAAGAGCATGCAGCTTTATGGATTCCATGCAGAACAGATTGCATTTTCATGATGAGATGTTGTTGAGGGAATGAAGGGAATGGTCTATTCGAAGAAGGACAAAAATTGTTGGTTTGGCTAGAGAGCGGAAATTTGGCAGATTTTATAAGCACAAGTCAGCAGTCATAAGATACGGATCTTCGTGTTCAGTGAGACAAATCCGTTCTCTTTCAGTTAACTCATGACTAAGTCAGCTGCTCATTATTTAAGCGAACTTATAGATGCTCTATTAACTCTAGAATAAAAGGTACTTTTTTGTTTTTTAACATAACATTTTTGGCAGGAAAAGTAAATGCACACATTACACCAAGTGAAAGGACAGTTTTGTACAAATAGTAGACTTAGAAGAGAGGTGACCTCATCCTCAATAACATAATGACTCCGAGAAGAGCATATGAGAAACCTGGAATTTCTTCAGCACATTTTGAGACCACATGGCCAGATACTACGAGGATCACCAAACACTGGTGAATTTGTGGAGACGGGGAGCAATATTCATAAACAGCTTTCTGATGTAAAGCTCCACTTAATCCCTCTACGTCATGCAGTGACTTCAGGGTGTGAATTCTGACATGATGAACATGAGACAATACGCTGTATCTGTGCACTGTCTCTCCTATCCATCATGAGGCCCAAGGGATAGAACATCTAACAACTGCTGGTCTTGCCAGTCTTATTCTGAATGCCCTACATGTCTTAGTCACATTGTTATAGGGGCACCAGTGCAAGGTATAATAGACAATTTGCCAGGGAAATGTAGATTTTAACAATATAAAAACCCAATATAAAATCCATTCGTCCTCTCTGATCTGCTTTGCAACTTGGACCGTCCATGAGCCGCAAGTGCCTCCTGCCGATTCAAATCCCGTAGATGTTCTCTACAAACGTTTTTGTTCATTGTTCTGTTGTAACTGCTTGGGTAGAAAAACGACTAGCCTTGTTGCTTGTATGTTACCGGTCATGTATGGCTCTCGTACTTCCGTGTATGGCTGCTTTTACTTGATGCAGGCATAAACATTTTCTTTAATTTGTTTTACTTTAGCCATGCTGCACAGCATCGAGGGTTCTGTGCAGAATACCTAAAAACCTTTGGCAAAGCCAATGGGTCACAAAGGCGAGACCTATTGGCTTTCCCAGTGCTTGTTCTGGCTCCCACTACAACGTATAGAATGGGCCAGTGAGTTAGCCCACTTGAGCCATTTGCTAACTTGACTGTGAGTGACGGCATTCTCCCTTTTCATAAGGAGCACACACAAAGTGCCAGGGACTACTAAAGCAATATTTGCTATTAGATACCATTATTTTAGCCATGGTGTTGTTTTTATTTGATTAGGGCCTGACTGCTTCCTCAACAATAAAGTTTTGCCAAAACCACGACAAAACTGAACTTGGCCAAAAGGATGGCAGCACACATCAGACTTATTGGCTTTGCCAATGCTTGTTTCTATAATCCCTACACGCTGACTTGCAGCCAATACAGAGCACCTAGTCACTGTTTAAACATCCAGAAATTCATAAATGTTAGCTGAATTAAGTACAGGAGTGGAGTCCAAATGCCGGTGTCAGTGCTGCAGTGAACCAGTCATTTCACTCTTCCATAAATTTGGAGAGGATCATGAAAACTGATGGCAGAAAAATGCTGCTGTGCTCAGTCGACTTACTTATTTTCTTCTGTTGCTGCAGCACACAGAATTTCTTCTTAGTTTTCAGGGTAACTGTCTCTCCACTCCAGAACGTGATGCGTTTATGGAACTGGCTTCTTTACTTCCTGTAAATCCAAAGATGGGAGGGACTGAGTTTCTTTGTAGTCCAGCAGATGTTCTCTCTCAGCGTATATAAATCTTACTCAATGAGTGTGCAGTGAAGGTCCTAGTTAACCGTATTGGGTACCTGTGACTACCCAGGTCATACGAAGCATCCTCTTTTAGAAGCACACACTCTCACCCACACAAAGGTCCATGTTGGCCCGGCGCTGCAATGCCCAATGGGCCCCTCGAGAGTGCTTTTTTGCTGGCGATCTTTTTTCTTGCCTCTAGGTCTACAATAGCTAGATCTGTCATCAGTCAAGGCACGGATTGAGGTTGGAGTTTTGAAGACTGCTAAAATAAGGTATGTTATGTCTAAGCCCATGTTAATAGTTGTTCTAATCTGAGCTTAAAATCACGTTTTAATATATGAAATCCTTTACTAATGCCCACCAAACTATACATGTCTATTCGTAGTTCAGTAATACTTAGTCCAAGATTTTAAAAGTTATAGACGGAGAATAACTATAGTGGCACTATTCTGCTGCCGTTTTCTTTCTATATCCGCACTAAGTTATGCATTGAGAACTGGAAAGGGTGGGAAACCTGCTAGCTCGGACGGAAGCAAGATGGCGGCCGCTTAGGAGGCTGGTAGCCGCGCGGACCGAAGGGCTGCAAGTGCAGTGTGAAGGATCTGCGGTACACAATAGAAAGTAGACGCATTTAGCGTGGATTAACAAAACTGATGTCCCCCAGGCTTTGCTCTCGATCCTGTCACTGCTGTATGTGGGCGGATCGATTAAGGCTCGACCTGTTGGTTTTAAGGTTGGTAAGGCAGTACTTACCGCGAGCGGACTGGTGTTGGCGGACCTGGCCTCAACGCGATTGGTCCTAAGAATCCAGGCCCGGGAGCTGTCCCCAAAGCGGGAGGAGCTGGAGGAGTTCGGCAGACACGGGGTGATCCCGCAGGGGAGGCAGAGAAGCTGGTTCCCGCAGAGCCGGCTTCCGCGCGCGGACGTCGGACCCAGACGCAGTTCCAGCAGGCTGAGGTGCTACCAGAGAAGCGAGGGAGAGGCGGGGTTATGGGTAAATAGCGTCCCGCTGGCCCCACAGTGATAGACTTGCTTCAGAGGTCTCGAGAGCTCCCGTCGGGTGGCGGAGGAGCCAGTAGACTGCCAGCAGACAGGCAAGCCTCTGAAATGAACACGAAGGCGAAGACAGGAACGGACTCTCCCCAACAGCAGACAGCAGCTGAAGTGTCTGCAGCAGCTGAGGTGTCGGTAGGTGCTTCGCTGAGTGAGACGGTTGAAGGTAGGCTCATGGATTCAGATGTTATTCAGCTGAACCTTCAAGTAGACTGTGCTCAAATGGGGGGGGATATAGAAGGGCCCCCAGACATCGATGAGCTTTCAAACAGTGGGGGTGTGAATCTGATTGAAGGTCAGGTTCAAGTGGCAGCCCAAGCTGTATCAAGGAATAAAGAATCCACTCGGGCAGAAACCGCCGCAGAAAAGTCAGGAAGCAAAAATAAAAGCAAAAGTAACCAACCGGTGGTACTAACATCAGCCAATCAGCAGCAAGGCGAAGAGGAGAGGGAAAAAATTAACAAAGCAGACCCCGATAAAGAGCCCAGCGATTGTTTCTTCTCAGTTTCTGAAGGGGCAGGATGGTCAGAGGATGGTCTTGACTCCTCCTCTGATCTTAGTAGTATTGAAACCGATCTGGAAGGCAGCGAAGGAGCTCAAGCTCGCACAGCCCGGAAACGAAGACGGAAATCCAATACACAAAGACTGGGAGGCAAAGACCTAAACTGGGACTATACTCTGTCCACTCAACTGGCAGGCTCCCCCTTAGGTGAGATCAACACAGTAGTTAATCAAGATTCCCCATCATTAGATGCTATATACCAGGCAATATTGATGCACAGAGAGGAGACACGTCAGGACAGCCGGAAAGCGCAGTCCGCTATGCGAAAGATGCAAGGGGTCGTCAGGAAACTCGCCAAATCATGTAATATTATTGGGGATCGTATGTCTGAACTGGAGGCTAGAGTGGTTACGGCAGAGTCAGATCTTACAGGCGCTCAAGCAAAGACGGAAGAACATGACGCCCAGTTGAAGGACATTCAATGGAAGCTGGAGGACCACGAGAATAGGCAGAGGAGGAATAATCTTCGCGTATTGGGGGTCCCGGAAGGAAGCGAGGGATCGGACACTAGGGCTTACATAATCGAGACATTTAAATATGCATTTCCGGAACTTACTGATTGGAACTGGTCGCATGAAGTTCAGCGGGCTCACCGCACCCCTTTTAAGCCAAGGTATCCACGGAAAGAAGATTCAAGGCCCCGTGCGATTCTAGTCTATTTTGGAAACTTTCTGCTTCGCCAGGCAATTGCAGAAAAAGCCAGGCCCGAGTCAAAAAGATCAAGTGGGGGGGTGTCCTTTTTTGTGCGCCCCGACTTTTGTCATGCTACAGTGGAGAGGAGGTGGAGATTGAGGCAAATGATCAAGCCTTTCCAGGATAAAAATATCCAAGCATATTTAATTAATCCAGCACAATTGAAAATTTACTGGGAAGGTCAGACGCTCTTTTTTTCTTCGGAAATCAAGGCGAAAGAATTCCTGGATAACTTGGATAGACCAAAATCAACAGGTTCATGACTAAGCTTCTGAAGTTAGTTCAGATGGATGTAATATACGGATGAAATAACGAACTGTAGTTGATAATGTTGTATGAAATCTAAATGGGGCGGTGGATGGGGGAACAACACGCTAAATTAGGCACACAATAGAATTATTAGCCACAGGCCTATTATGTAAATATATGTGTATGTATATTATTATATGTATATATATATATATTTATTTATTTAGCTGTTTATCTTTATTTAATTTTTTTTGCAGCCTCAGTCGGTCGCGCTGCAATCATCACAAGCACAGACACAGGTCTGAGCGCTTCACTAGGGTGGTGGTGGGGGAGGGGTGAAGGGGACGAAGGGAGGGGGAGGGGTTTGATTCTAGCAGGGGGGTGGGGTCCGAGGGGAGGTGGGGGTGTTGGGAAGAGGGGTAAAAAGCAAGACAAACTTTATATACCCAGAGTTGAACATAAGGTTCACGGAAAAAGAAAATGTTGTAAAAGAGTAAGGTAATCAAGACTAGGCAGGCAGATATGGATGGTGCAAGGAACCAAGGAAAAGATGGGTAGGTTAAATATTTGTACGATAAATGTCGCGGGATTGAAAGATCGGAATAAAAGAATAATGTTGGCCGAGTTTGCTAGAACGAATAATATAGATGTTTTATGTATACAAGAAACCCATGTTCCCTGGGGAAAAAAGGACTTTGATGTATATGAGAGGTTATAGCATGGTGGCCTGTACATCTCAGACCTCAAGCATTAGGGGGTAGCAATATTTGTAAAGACTACCATAGGGGAGCTAAACGGAAGTCAGCCGATATATTGGGGCGCTGGGCAATGGCTGAGCTAGAGGCGGGGGTTACCATCTGTGCAATCTATGGCTCAAATCAAGACGACCCCGAGATTCTAGAGTACCTCGAGATAGAATTAGCTACCTGGTCAGGTCCTTTAATCATTTGTGGTGATTTTAATATTTCTGTTAATTTAGGTAGTAGAACAAAATATTTGGGGCGGAAGCCCAGGGTGTATAGAGCTTTATCTTCCCTGGTTGACAGTCATGGCTTGATAGACGTATGGGGGAATAAAAGAGGTAACGATCCGGGATTTACCTATTATTCTTTTCCCCATAAGAAACACACGAGGCTTGATTATTTTTTTTGTATCTGAGTTACTCATTAACAAGGTTGGGGTTAGAAAGATTCCGAAAGTTATTTCGGATCATAATCCGTTAGTCCTTGATATTGAGGTAGAGTCTCTCAACAAGAATTATAATAAATGGACCTTTGATAAGAAACTCCTGGTTAACCAGCTTTATATCGAATATATCAGGATTTGGGCTCAAGATTTTTTTGATATTAATAGATATAGCGCCCGCCGCAATATGGTATGGGATACCTTTAAAGCTGCCCTAAGGGGGCAGACTATTAGTTTTGTTGCACGAAAAAAAAAGGAGAATCGCCGAGAAAACGAACGATTGTTAGCAGAGCTTGCAAGGGTAGAGGAAGATCATATAGCCTTGGTAGCACAGGGACAAGAAGTTACAGGTACACAACTGCAAATGGTCTCCCTAAAAGCAGAAATAAATAGCTGGCTCACACAGAAATCGGCAGAAATATATCAGTCACAACACAGCAAATTTTATGAGACAGGTGAACAAGTAGGGAAACTGTTGGCACTGCGAACTAGGCAGGAGACTGTTAAAAATCGGATAGTAGCTATTAGGAAGGAGGCGCAGACCTATACGGAGACTAAGGATATTCTTGGGATATTTCAGGAGTATTATCAGTCTTTGTATAAAGAAGAGGGAGGGACAACCCAAGCAGGTATATCAAGCATTGTAGAATCTGAGGTAGGGCCTCTTCTGGACAGCCAGACTAAAGAGGAACTGGACAGTGATTTCACGCTGGAGGAGGTGTTAGCAGGGCTGCAGGAGCTACCATCAGGGAAGGCAGCCGGGCCTGATAGCATTCCGTTAGAGCTTTAAAAGCAGATTCAGAAGGTGATAGCCCCCTTACTTCTAGACTTATTTTTAGGGATACAACACCGTGGACAGGTACCGAAATCTTGGAGGGAGACCGATATCATTATTTTTCTTAAAAAAGGCAAACCACCAGATAATCCATCATCATACAGGCCCATATCCCTGATTAACTCAGACACCAAATTATATTCCAAGATATTGGCTAACAGGTTGGGGAGGATCATTGGCCGCCTGGTTTCGCCCTGGCAACACGGGTTCATTCCCGGTAGGGGAACGACCGATCATATTAGACGGGTGATAACATTATTCGATATCCAGGCCGCAACGGGGGGGCAGATGGCCATGATCCTCCTCGACGCGGAAAAGGCGTTTGACCGGGTGGCATGGGGTTTTTATGGAGGTTGTTAGAGCAAAAAGGTTTTGGAACAAGAATAGTTAGGGCAATAAGGGCAATGTATGTTAACCCCAGGGCTCGTCTTCGTATGATGGGGGAGACTTCAGATAATATCGCTATATCAAGGGGGACGAGGCAGGGTTGTCCCTGCTCCCCCTTATTGTTTGCCCTATATATAAACCCCCTGATAGAAAAACTTATAAGGAGCCAGATAATCAAACCTGTAGTTTCCAGTGGTTTTGAAACCAAGATATTGGCATATGCAGACGATGTTGCCATTTTAACAACGGATCCTGCTAATGCGATTAAAGAAGCCACTGCTATCGCAAAGGAATTTGGGCAGCTATCAGGCTACTCCCTTAATGTAGGCAAGACTCTCATTGTCTGTACAAATAATTTAGATTTTAATGACCGAAGGTGTGTACAGAATGCTACATATCTTGGGGTAAGTATTAGCTCGGCAATTAACACAATATTAAAAATCAATTTCGAGCCAATGATTAAGACTATTACTGCGGATCTGAGAAGAATAGATAGACTGCATTTGTCAATAATTGGAAGGGGAAATGTCCTTAAAATGACGATGCTGCCGAAAAGTTTGTACCTCTTTCAGCTATCCCATTTATGATAGATTTAGAAATCCTAAAAATGTTGGAAAGTATCTTCTCAAGGTTTATTTGGCAGTATGGGAAAGTTAGACGCTCTCTAAAATACATGTCACTTCCGCAATCTCAGGGTGGGCTAGCAATTCCTAATATCGGATTCTATCATTGGGCTTGTCTACTCCACCAGATGTCGATTCTATTCAGCTCCCCTCTGAGCCAAGATATGGAGGAGGATAAGATCCCGACTATATTTGAACTTATCATTGGGAAGGGTGCTAAAGGGGTGCTTATGCGTCAGACCAAACCAAGCTACTTTAAGAAGCTTCGATCAAAGGTTATGTATAGCGCCTGGGAAGTATGGAAAAAGGTGCAGAAGGTTATGACAATTCCCAAAATAAATTATTATACTTCACTGTGGCATGCACAAGATCTTCCACATTCCTTTAATGACTTGATGGGTAGGCAATGGGAGCAACTAGGTTTAACAAGGGTAGGCGACCTGTTTGAAGCAGGTCAGCTACGCACGTTCAATGCTTTACAGCAGGAGTATGGAATTTCGCCCAGGCAATATTTTAAATATGTTCAAATCCGTGAGTACTTTATTGGTCAAGGATCAACGATATCCCCGGGGGGATAAATTCCATTAATAGAGCTAGGAGCTGGGAGCGGTAATAGGATTAGGAATATCTATGGCCTCTTGCTCAAAAGTATCCAGGATGATCTTGAGGCAATTGAATCCAGGATGGGCAGGGAAATTACATGATCCGGATGTAGATGTGTATATGTCCCTGCTAATAGCAGGCAAAATTCTTCGCTCAACAAGCCTCAAGGCTCAGCACTATAAGACGTTATTTAACCTCTACTTCACCCCAGCTAAATTGTTTAGCTGGGGTATGAGGGAAGATGATAGATGCCCAAGGTGCGATCAAGGACCAGCAACGCTAGTTCATATGTTCTTTGATTGTGATAGATTGCTACTCCTTAAGAAGGAGGTGATTAGTTTTTGTGAGAAGCTGTTAGGAAGGAGCATTAACCTATCCTCTACATTGTTGTTAACGGGTTATGATAGTAGTGCTGGCTTGAATACCGCAGAAAATTATTTCTTATTTATGTGTACAGCAGTCTTAAGATTATTAATAGCCGCAAGATGGAAAGACTCGGATCCCCCTACCTTTTCATTGTGGCTAGCGCGGCTTATGGGAGTCTACAATCAAGAGATTGCGCTCTACACCGTTAAGGGGAGGGGTGCAAGAAAACTAGGGCAGGCAATATGGTTACCATTAGATAGTTGGAGGAAGGGATTGAGATGACAAGAAATCAATAGCAGTAGTGGAATAGAGGTGTAAATTGAGGCTGGGGCATGATAATATGTGTATTCTGTATTTTCTGCACCTGAAGTTTGTAACATGCAATATTTATCCTAGTGTTCTTGACTTTCTGATTGATAAATTATTTCAGTGCAGGCCCAGGTTGTATCTGAACTAGGATTTTGCTGTATTTTTTTCTGTTTATTGTTTATTATTTATTTATTTATCTCCATTTACCCTTATTTTTTTTTTTTTTTTTTCCTTTTTCCTTTGTATCAAATATTACTGTTAAGTGTATATATATGGATATGGTTATTATAATGTAATTATTTGTTTACTCTGATTTTTTTTTTTTTTTCCTATAATATATGAAATTCTGTGTAAATATTTGGGTATATATAAATAAAAAAATAAAAATAAAAAAAAGAACTGGAAAGGGTGTATAAGATAAACGTGTGGTGAGGGAGATGAGAGCAGCTTCTTTGTCACCCATGCACATTTTACTGCATCCATCGTGTCTGGCGCGTTTTTATACAACTTGAGGAAAACGGTAAAGATGCCTTTTTTTGCATTTTTGTTGTAAACATCAGTTTTGATTTTTGATAAACACAAAGAATTGAACACTTGTAGCCAACATAGATTAAGTGAACATGTATACCTGGAGTTCCGAAAACGGTACAAAGCCTTAGTAAACATCAAGACCATACAGCCTCACATGGAAGTGGATTACATACATTTGAAGTTGGCCAATCATTTCCTTTTTTGCTTGTTTTTGTTTCTTATGTAGTACAATAGTTTAAGGATCCGTGAGTTTTATCTGCCTTTTGTGTTCTGTTAAAAAAAAAAAATCTAGTGTACTAAATGGGTTTCATTGTAGCCAGCATGTGTCCTTTTTTCTGGCCTCCAATTTCATTCGAATGTTTTTAGGTATGGCATTGTACTAATGGAGAGTTATAGGAAAGAAATTAATAAAAGTAGGGAAGTGAGAGCATGTTGGAAAAGGCACAAGGTGCAGGGCTTAAAATCTGAGTGCCTTATCTGGTAGAACACCTGCATTTTGTACTTTGGTATTGTGGATGGTAAGATAATGGTTTTGGAATTTGGAGTCCAGTATGAGGACAAAAGGTTATGTCTGTTCTTTTCCCAGTCCTCGCCCATGCAAGGTGAAAAATTGTGCTCCAGAGGAGGTTGTGCGGGTAAGGACTGGAGATTGTCTTTGCTTCGCCCAATGGTGGCTATAGCCTCTAATTTTGTGATGCTGTTGAAGAAATGTTGATCTCAAAATACATCTTTCCCATGCTACCTTCTTTATGCCGGTCGACAGTGATTCAGGCTAGGATCCCACCTGCACCAGTGCAACTCATTTTGTCTTTGATTTTGTAATTACCTGAGCCACTCTAGGAGGCTGGCTTAGTATATGGTGCACACTTATTTAAGTGAAGCACCTTGCACTAATCCAGACAACCCTTATGGTGATTTTAGTGGTGTTAAACAACCATAGAAAGCTCTCTAAGTGGTAGCTGTGGAGAGCAGCCTTCAGGCTTATCCAGAAGTAGTGTTGAGCAGCTTGTTTTACCAGATCTAATCATCTAGTGTAGGTTAAACGAAAAGAACCACACAGTGTATGTATAAAAATATGTCTATTTATTACAGAACACTTACTAACACATTGGTATATCTCCTAGCCAGATATATCAACACAAATACACAACAAAACTTCAATTGCAAATAGGTAAGTAAGCACCACACACAGTGGTCGCCAGGGGGAGACCAAACCATATACTAAAAAAGTGGAATGCGAACTGCGGCAGAAGTCGGGTCTTGGACCAGGAGACTTCGAAGAGCGGGGGACACAAGGAACCACCCAAGGTAAGTACCCAGGAACCCCACGGAGGCTGTGTGCAGAGTGGAAACACAGCTGCGTACTGAATAGAAGCCAACGGGAAAGTCGCGGTTAAAGTTTTGAAGAAGGACCCTTCCCAGTGGACCCTGGTGAAACCCCGCAGAAGACAGATGGTTAGAGAGTCACCCCACCCGTGGATACTCCAGGAACCAGGATACCTACACCTGTGAAGCCTGGTGCATAGGTGCGAAGTGACGTCGGAAACCGCTGTAGACCACAATGGAGGACTTCAAAAAGATGCCGCTAGCGAAGACTGTGCAAGAGTCCGCTGAAATCGAAGGGTGGATTCTTGAAGTGAAGAACCTGCAAGCAGAGGGGACAGAGTCTATGCCACTCGGAGGTGACCAGGAGGCACGGAAGACCAATGCCCAAGGATGTCGGAAGGTGCAGGCGGGATGACAGTGACCTTGTCGCTGGAGCTGTGAGGACTATGCGACGCTGAGGAAGAGTAGGAGCTGTGCATGAGCTGTCCCACTTCGGAAGTCGAGAACCAGGGGGTCGGTGTCTGGCGGGAGCACCAACAAGCCTTGGCAGCTGCTACAGGCGTGAAAAGTGATGAAGGAGCAATGTTGGGACCAGCAAGGTCCAAGGGACCCACCACGAGCAGGAGAGTCGGAGCTGGCACCAAGCAAGAATGGAAGCCCACTGAAGTAGGAGTAGACCCTCAAGAGGACCCACAGGCCGAAAGTGTAGGAGTCAAAAGAGGACCTCGAGCAGCTCACCAAGAAGGAAGGCCCACGGTGCAGAAGATTCAGTGAAGACTCTGTACTTGGCAGGAAGAGATGCTGGTGGCTGGAGCTTCTTGCAGCCCGAAGATCTCTGGAGTGCAGAGCCAACAAGCCTTGGCAACGGCAAGTTGACGCTGTGCACAGGGGTTTGATCCAGCAGTTTCAACGAGGGATACTGGCCTCAAAATTGTAGAGAGAAGAGGTCAGGCCTCGAGAGAGTTGCAGAACCACCACCTGTGTTGCTGAGCCTTTCAAAGTCTGTGGGACATCGGGAGCAGCAGACCGTTTAGCTTCGTTGCGGTGCCTGCAGAGGAGTGACTCCTTCACTCCAAGGGAGGTTACTTTGGGTGTCCTTGATGCCCACATGTCTGTTGAAGTTCCTGGAAGAAACGCAGACGACGAAGAAGACTTTCAGAACAGCGAGACCAGGAGCAGCAGTAGTTTTCCTTGATGCAGTCTCTGTTCCAGGCGAAGTCCAAGTGTCCTACGGTCGAAGAGTGACGTGGTTTCAACCTTGAGTCTTGTCCTACGACTAATCTGAGGACCCACCCATTGGTAAGCCATTAAATACCCTAGGAAAGGGACCTTAGAACGGACAGTGGTATTGAGCTAGGTGAAACGTCGCCACTCAGGAAAATCGCACATATATTAGTTTCAATAGATTCTAAATTCTGGACGGTGCTGTAAGGTGAGGAGAACCACCAACCACCCCCAAAATTGTGGCCGAGGCCACTGAATACACAAAGGAAATCCTCAGCACACGTCTGTAGTGTATCTAAACATTTGTCTGCACATTGTATGCATGAATATTAACACAGTATTTTGAGTTTCTTGTTTTTCTTTCTTTATTCTTATAGTTTCTCTTCAGCCGCTGGGGGTCGCGTAACTAGTTAGCATGGAGGAGTCTCGTTCGTTATTGGAATTAACCAGACAAATCGCTCCACCAACTAATCAATCAATCACAAGATTTGTAAAGCGCACTACTTACCCGCGAGGGTCTCAAGGCGCTGAGGGAGAGGAGGGGGGGGGGGGGTGTTGCCGCTACTGGTCGAATAGCCAGGTCTTGAGTCGTCTCCTGAAGGTCAGCAGGTCTTGGGTCTGTCGTAGGTTGAGGGGAAGGGTGTTCCAGATCTTGGCGGCGCAGTGAGAAGGATCTGCCTCCGGTGGTGGTTCTCCGGATGCGCGGGACGGTGGCCATGCACCACCACCCACAGAATCGAGAAAGAGCTATCAATCTTTTCCGTGTCCGGGTCGGGTGAGGTTTCCCGTGTTGAGTCAAATTAAGCCGCAGGCTCCACAGTTACTAGTTACGCGACCCCCAGCGGCTGAAGAGAAACTATAAGAATAAAGAGAAAAACAAGAAACTCAAAATACTGTTAATATTCATGCATACAATGTGCAGACAAATGTTTAGATACACTACCCTAGGAAAGGGGTTAGGACGACGCAGGGGTCCCTCCCAGAGGAGGGTCTGGACAGAGGGGAGGATACTCCCATGTTCTTTGTCCAGTTTCGCCCCAGAGTGGGAGCCAAGGTCTCCCTGGACTGGCTCAAACCGGAGTATGCAAGGAGGGCACCAAATATTCCCTTCAAAGCAGTCTGGTGTGCTGGCAAGCATCCCCACCCCAGCCCAATACACTAAGTCGTGTCTGGGAGGTGGTCACGCCTCCCTGTGGCAGGAAGCCTATTGCTTTACCTTACCCTGCTTGAGCTCAGCAGCAGGAGGGCAGAATTCTGTCTTGGGTCGGCAGCAGCTCTAGCTTACTGGTAGACCCTGGAAGGCTGTTACCAGGAGTAATGGGGGCTTTCCGGAGGAGCCCCCAGATAATGGAATCATACCCCAACCCGTTACTGGTGTTGGAGTTATGATTCCAACATGCTTGATACCAAACATGCCCAAGTTCGGCACAGCCACTATATAGTTAGCCATCGCGTAATGATGGATGGCCACAATATGTATCAAAATGGCTGACCGCTCTTACAAAGCCTGGAGAATCGACTCAGGGATTTGTAGGGGTGTCCTGCTCATGCAGGGTCACCAACACACTTATAACCCAGCACCATGCCTTCTGTATTGAAAGGCCTGCCTTGGGGGTGACTTATAGGTTTTAAGTGTAGTGACCTCAGATATAAGGAAACTTATCTGTCGTAAGTGGTGCTAGCACCAGCTTACACAGTCTGCAATGGCAGGCCTGTAGTCACAGTTTGAGTAGTCTTTCATGGGTGGCATAATACATGCTGCAGCCCATGGGAGACCCCTGGGGTACCTATGCCCTGGGTATCTTCGTACCATATACTAGAGACTTATAAGGGTACACCAGTAGCCAATTGTGTGGGCACAAATGTATTTACCATGTCAGATTTATGGAGGAAGCACAGTGACTAGGTTCCTGATTAGCAGGATCCCAGCCAGACTAGTAAAAAAAAACACTACTGACACCAGTAAAAAGTGAGGGTAACCTTGAAAGCAGATCCTACTTTCCTACATCCACCAATGCAACTTTCACAATACGCGGCAGCCCAACTCTAAACGGGTCTTTTGGAAGATTTTTCATGTAGGACCATCTTGACAAATTAGATTAACTCCTGAAATCAAAATGAGCAATGTTCAAATGTCTCTGCGCCGGTGAAAAAGGAATCTGCTGCTTCGAAAATCTTTCTCCTTTTATATCCACCTGAGAACTCTTCTTTCTTCCTTAGACATAGGCAGTGACATTTGTCTGTCAGTAGCTTATTTAGGTTAGGAAAAAAAGATCTTGACAGTGGATCTATTGAGGGCAGCAGGAGGACACAGACTGGCTGCTACAGCTTTAAGGAAGCTGGTAATTGATCTTTTCGCCACTAGGAGCAACAAGAAACTTGATCTGTTCAATCATCCAGTGTTTCTTAGGAGAGATTTACTCGGAGACTGCTCTTTCACTTGCTTTATTTCCTTTGCACTGCTTTTCCACCCACCCACATTTATTCTCAAGCTGATACAACCGGTCAATTTCCACTGAGCACAGGTCCGCCTCCATGATGTAGGTTTTCCACCCACCCACATTCATTCTCAAGCTGATACAACCGGTCAATTTCCACTGAGCACTGGTCAGCCTCATTGATATAGATTGAGTGCAGTGCCCTTGGCACCCTAAACTTCTAGACGTGTGTTTGTGCTCCTCTTGAGTCTCCACCATTGATAGATGACTTTCTGTCACAGACTGAAGGCCGGCTGCTCTGCCCAAACACGGCAACTGACTGTTCTTGTCCAGTGAATTTTAGAGGATGGACATGGCATCTTATGCTTTCTCTTCAGAGATTATGGGACGGGTATTGCTGATTGTCAGACCAAAAAAAGCAGTGTACTTAAGTAGTTGGATGTCCTTAACACCATGGTGCCAATATCCGTCTAACCCTACCGCTGTTCAGATGAAAATCTAAAACAAAAGAAATTACAAATTTTAGAAGGCCTAACTGTTTTTTTCTTCTTTTCAAACTTCCAGTTGTGCCCATATATTTGATGGGACTGCAGAATATGCTTCTTTAAATACTCTTTCAAGTTTCCACTTGAGATTGCGTCTGCAGCCTCTGTTCTGTTTTTGTGTAAATGCCCGTTCCTAAGTAATATGTAAGCACAAGAATGCGTATACTCATAAAACGATTGTCTCATGTTTGTGCGAAACCTATTCCACCTTAGAACCAATCATTAGAGACTCGTGCCTGAGGTGCCACGATGCTTCTTTTGTACAACCTTTTGTAAGCACCTCGTCCCTCGAAGAAAACTGTCTGAAATTACACATTTTCCGAACAAATATAAAAGATGCCTGTTAGTGGATGTATGCCAAATTTTGAAAACTATATATTTTTTGCTCATTTAATTTTCGCCAATTAATATTAGAACTGCTTATTTGGAATTCATTTCTGCGCCATGGTGTGGAAGAGCCGCTATTCTCTATGCCTTAAAAAGACCCCCCTCTCCTTTTTTTTTTTTTTTTTTTAGGTTTCGCCACCACAGCACATGCGCTGTGCTTGCAAAATCTCTTGTAATGAAAAACAAAGATTGGCAACGCCAATAGGTATCGCCTCTGCGAAAAGTATTGGTTTTGTCATTGTTTTTTTAGACCTGTTGCGTAGCAGTGCGAGCTAAGCAGCTTAGCTTAAAGTAAAAAAAAAAAAAAAGAAAAACCCCATGACGTGGTCAACGCTGGCTGCGTCATATCACTTTTTTAAACATTGACAAAACCAATAAATTTTGCAGAGGCAAAACCTTTTGGCTTTGCCAATGCTTGTTATGGAAGGCTGGATACTTGATGTTCCACAATACTATATTTTTATTTATTTGAAACTTATGTAGCGCGCAGCTACCCCCAACGGGGGTGTCCCGGCGCTAGGACGGTTGGCAGTTGTAGGAATCACTAAGTGGCTAAGAGTTGGTAAACAGCCAGGTCTTCAAGTTGCGTCGAAATATAAATTCAGATTCTGTCATACGTAGGGACAGCGGTAAGCTGTTCCAAGTTTGAGCCGTAATTACTGCGAAAGCTCTGCCCCCCATGCTGGAGCGACGAAACCGGGGAGTCCTCAAGAGGCGAAGGTGATTCGATCTAAGTGATCGGTTGGACTGAGCATGCTTAAGTCTAGCTCGGAGATAGGCTGGACCCTGACCCTGCATAGCTCTAAACGCCAAGACCAGTGATTTAAACTGAATGCGTCTAGTCACAGGGAGCCAGTGTAATTTCTTTAAGTGTGGTGAGATTGAGTGACGATATGGAATGTTATAGATCATTCTTGCCGCCGCATTCTGCACAATCTGTAGGCGTTTAATCAAGTAGGCTGGCGCCCCAGCGTACAGACTGTTCGCGTAGTCCAGGTGTGAAGTGATCAGGGCATGAATAATGGTCCGGCGAGATTCCAGAGGGAGAAAATGGAAAAATTTGCGGATCATGTGTAATTTACCAAAACACGCAGAGGAGACCATGTTGATTTGAGACTTGCAGGACAACTCATTGTCAAATCGAAATCCAAGATTCCTGGCTGAGTCCACCGGGACTGGGGGGGGATTCAGCTCAGGTGGCCACCACAGTAGGGGCAGAGGTTTTTTTTTTTTTTTTTAAATTAAAAAACAGCACCTCGGTTTTATCAGAGTTGAGCCTGAGAGTGTTGAGTGACATCCAAGTGGAGATGTTACACAGGCAACGTCTAAAGTTAGAAAAGGCAGCATCAGAGTGATCCCTAAAAGAAAACACCAGTTGTGTGTCATCGGCATAGGAGATCACGCTGACCCCACAGGATTCTGCCACAGTGGCCAACGGAGACAGATAGACATTAAAAAAAAGTGGGCTCAGGGCAGAGCCCTGAGGACTCCACAACTGAGTGGTTTCTTCTCAGATACAAAAGGCTGAAGGGAGACCTGTTGAGTGCGGTCACTTAGAAAGGATCTAATCCAGGACAGAGGGGTGCCCTGAATCCCAAGACTGTACAGTCTCTCAAGCAATATAGCATGAGAGACCGTATCGGAATGCCGCGGACAGGTCGAGGAGCACTAACATCGCTGCATCGCCAGCGTCCATGCATTCGCGAATGGTCTCTGAAACCTCCAGAAGAGCAGTCTCGGTACTATATCCGGATCTGAATCCGGACTGCGAGTCGTGGAGAAGTTGACAGGACTCAAGGTAATTAGATAGTTGCTCTTGAACTACTTTTTCCAGGACTTTAGCTGGTTTAGGTAAAAGGGAAATGGGACAGTAATTACTAAAAACAGACGGATCAGCTTCAGGTTTTTCAAAATAGGAATTAACATGGCCTGTTTCCAGGTCGAAGGGAAGAGACCAGTTTGCAGAGAGGTGTTCCAAATCAAATTCAGCGGGGAAATAATAAGGGGGCCAGCGAGCTAAAAAGTTGTGCCGGACAAGGATCCTTGGGGAGCCTGATTTGCAGGCAAGCAATTTTGGGAAGAAGTCTCAATGGAGATAGGTTTAAAAGACGTAAACGCATCATCCTTAATAACCCCGGAGTCGAAGACCGGGAGATCCGGGGTAGGGCTAAATGTGGAGTATATAGCTAGGATTTTATCATAAAAAAAAATCTGATAGACCATCACAAAGTACTTGGCTGGGGGGGGATCGAGGTAGATAGTGCGGGAGGTTTAGAAAAATCTTTCACTATTTTAAAAAGCGTTTTAGAGGAGTTGTCAGCGGAGTTAACTTTCTTAATAAAGTACTCTCATTATTGAGCGCTTGAGTTTGTGAAAGTTCCTAATGGCAGCTCTATATTTAGATTTTGCCTCTGGGTCATAGAGTCGTCTCCAGCTCCGCTCAAGTTTTTTACAGCGGCTCTTCTCAGCACGCAGAGCGGGGGAGAACCAGGGGGCTGATGGTTTTTGTCTAGAAAAGACCGTAGGTTGCAAGGGGGCAATGGTATTTATGGCTGAGGAGAGCCAGCCATTAAAATTCGACACATCAGTGTCTAAATCCCCAACTGACTGCCATGAAGAGCAGGAAAGCGTGGGGGCCATAGTTTGACAAGTAATTTTAAACCATTTCCCACCATAATCCCGGGCCATTTAAGGAAGTAGTCGGGCATGATGTTATAGCCATACTGAACAGGATTAGGAAATGGTCTGACCACGTAAGAGGTAGGGGTAGTGCTGTGGTCAGATTAGGATTATTGGTAAATAATAGGTCCAGCGTATGGCCAGCCTGATGAGTGGGGCCTCTAACCCGCTGGGTCAGATTGAGGCCCTCCAGGGTTTCTAGGAGCAGCCCCGCTTTGGTGCAAAGGGTATCATCCACATGCAAGTTAAAATCACCGAGGATTGTAAAATGTGGGTGTTTAAGCGATAAGTCGGCTGCGATGGTGTCGAAATCTGTAAGATATTGGGGAGGGGAACTGGGGGGTCTGTAGAGGAGAATTCCGGCCAAGATTAAATTCGATGCCTCAGAAATACTAAAATACATGCCTTCTAAAGGGCCAATATTAGAGAGTTTCCTGGAAGAAATATTCCAGCTTGAACGTAGGATCACAGCGATTTTCCCCCCCCACCCGTCTTATTGTTGGCACGATTAATACCCACAAAACGATAGTCAGGGGGATAGCAAGATTAAGGTCGGGATTAGAAGAATCCTTTACCCAAGTTTCAGTAAGAAACATTAAATCCCATGCATGAGTTGCAAGGGAGAGCCAGATGTCGCCCGAATGGCGGGGTAACGATCTACAATTAAGTAGACAGGCTTTGATGCCGGGTAACCTCTCAACCCATTTCAACCACATATTAAGATTTTCTGCCCTACTCTAAGGTATTATTTTGAGAATATCAAGTGTACCCCTCTTCTCATTACACCTATGATTTTTATGCCTACATTTTCGCTTTTACTTTATGGTACAGTTTCACAAGTTATAACTTGGAATCCTGCTCTGGACAGTATCAATGCATGCTCACGGAAGCCTAGCTCCTACAAATTTAATAACAATGTGCTGTCATGGGCGGGTTTGAACATCTGTATAGCATCTAGTTGGTTCTTATGGAAGCCCCAAGATGAACGCCTCAATACAAATGCGTGCTGTTGGGACGCACTCCCAAATTCTCATAGCTTGGAGACTAGAAGTCATTCTTCACATAGTGCTGTACAATGTGTACACCCATTCTAGTTAACATTGCAACAGAAATACTTTATAAGTGGACTGCTATACTTATTGCATCATTGAAATGGCTGCAGGCTGTGAACAAGAAATGCTTCTCTGTGCTGACCCAAAATGTGAATGACCCTTTCGATAAAGGCTACAGGGGCTGACCCAAAGCAACCAATTGGATGCAGTTTTGCATTTTTTGTGTTGATGACATGAGCTCTAACAGGCAGCTAAACCGGTGTGTAGCCAAACCTAAACGTCTGTGTTATTAGAATGGGCCAGGTAGGGCAGTAGGTACAAAAAAAAGTACTGTCCGTCCATCTGTGTAGTTATAACTCCCCACACACATCATACACTCTAAGCAGTGATGGTTCTCCAAAACCCTGTAATGGCTCCAGTTGAGAAGTATAAGCAACAATGGCCCCATCTGATCAGGTAGTATTCACCTTAACATTCAAGGGTTTGGACCATTTATGGCTCTCACAAGGAGATGATGGACTGAGCGCTGTAACTTTTCAGACACTCACCCCCAGTCACAGATCTGGGTTGAATCCATCATCATTCTTTAGCTCACTTCGCCACCTCAGTTCAGACCCAGCTATATGCAAATCAGTCTTGACTCTGTGCCTCATGGGAACAGTCCAGCCCGAACTGCCAAGCCAGGTCTTCCCTGAACCGGAAACAAGCATCCTGGGACCGGTTTCTGGGTAACACCCTTCATCAGCCAGGCTAGCTTGAATCCAGTGGCAAAATGAGTAAGGGACCCACGTCTGGGCATACGATTTGAAAACGAAACTTGAATATGCTCGATTAGCGCCATGCTTTTCACCTTTGTCTGCTACTTGAAGAGAGTGAATACCTTCTGTTGAAAAATGTGTGGAGGAAGCTGCAGTGCAATTAAAGGGTAAAATATTGGTCCAATATTTCTATATTTGCATTTTAGCTTTTCTCTGTGTGGTCAAGTAAACAAAACAAGGTGAAGGGGAGATTTGGGTTGCGTCTTTTTCTTTATCTGGCAGCAGAGTTTCAAAATAAGAACATGAGGGCTGCGAACGCTTCGTGTATTTGTAAATACATAAAACTCAAAGAAACGCTGCATTTGTATTTCTTGCTGTTTGTAATCTCAGCAGGCTAAAGTTAGCTGCTGGACGTTTATTTTGCCTTCAGTGTAGTGAGGAATGAAACAAACGTGAATTTAGGATTATTTTTTTATTATTAAGTTTGTGTGGCACTTAGGTCGTTTCCTTGTTACAAATGTTTTTACATTTGAGCTTAGGAATCCGGTGATAAAAGTTTAGTTTAGAGGTGCCAGACCAGCCTGCCCAGGCAATTTAAGAAAAAATATTAAATAACGTTAGTTTGTCACACGTTTACTAACCTCACTCTATGGTTAGTGGGTAAATAACCGGTTATCCACAGAGAGGGATCTGGGCTCCTGTGTAAGCATGTTTGGCTCTTTTGCCTGGCTCTCTTGTGGCACTTTTTAAAAATGGAACTGCAGTTTTTAGGTCTCGCTTACGGAGGGCCTTTAGCCGTCGCTCTGCTCATTTTCAAGCACACACTCGTGCTTGTGGCGGCATCCACCTTGCGGGAGCGAGCAGCGGCGCGCATGCTAATTGGCTGTTGCTCGCTCCCGCAAGGCGGATGGTACCACAAGCACGAGTGTGCTTGAAAACAGCTGCATTAGTCATTCCCTCGTGCACGGCTCTCTCTCCTGAAACCAGCTGCTGTTACACTTTTAGCATTAGTCATTCCCTCGTGCACTCTCTCGCTTTCTCTCTTTATTTTTTTGTATTCCCCCCCTCATTCACTGTCTTTCGCTTTCTCTATTTTTTTTTATTTATTCCCCCACAGGACAAGGCAACATGGACATAATTTACTAACAATGCTTAAATGTACTTTTGCTACTTAGCATAAAATGCATGCGCATACATTTTGTTAGTTTTAAGCGCTTTTGAAAAATTAATGGAACTTTGAAACCATGCCAAAGCTGTGGTTTAAATAAATCTTCAACTGCAAGACAGCAGTTAAACAACCCTTTAACAAAAAAGACCAATTTTTTAAGTTGGAGGCATTGCTTTGTGCTGTCGTGTTTGTAAAAGTCTCGGGGAGTTATGTATACATTATGCTTTAAAGAAAATAAAACCGTGTTAAAATTCAACATGGAGGAACGGGGTATGTCTTTTTATTTTAGCGTAATTTTATTATCTTATTCGTGGTTTTTGCTTTGGGACTTTATAATTTTGTCCCTCGCTTTCCTGTGAGAGCGTGCAGATTCGTGTATAAAACATTTGCCCATCTGAAATGTTTAGACAATTTTTTAAATATTTTTAATATTACTGCAAAGTGTTTGAGTTGGGGTAAAACGGGCACGCATTTCTATCTTAAGGTCTCTATCTTAGGCGAGACATAAAAAACACCAGTTTTAAGAATTCGGAAAGTATGTGGCTTAACTGTTTGAGCTGCCAACTTTGGAACTGGGCAACTTGGTTTGAGTTTGTGAGTAAGCGTAATATCCTGTGCTTGTTGGCAAATAAATTCCTTAGTCGCCCATGCCTACCCAAAAAAAATGCATCCTTGTGTTAAGTAACTGGTACTTATGGAAGGGCTCCAATACGTTTGTGTTGAGTTTGCACTATTTAAAACTTGATAAAAACAGAATACTGCATCAAGTGCAAACATGCAGATAGCGCCGCTTCCCCGCAGTTACATTAGAATGCTGATATTAGAAGTGTCGGCAGGAAACAGACCGGCGGCGCCAGTGTGGCACAAGCCAGACATAGCCCTCCTCCTTTATTCCTGTTTCCCCCCAGCGGAGACTTTTGTTTACGATCACTTGCTAACACTCCCATCCCCCCTAAGCCTGTCCTTTCTACTGCCAGACCTTTACCACACTGTTAGAAAAGGGGGTTAATTTTAGCCAGAGTATGGCTAAACGTGCATAATAAAATCCTCTAAAAACATTACACATTACATAACACATAATTGTTATGAAGGAAAAACAAATACTAAACATGTTAGGCTGTTAATTAAAACAAAATAACACATTTAAAGAAAAATACATATGTTCTGCTTCGCTCTACCTAGTAGTACTTATAAGGTCCCAAAAGCAAAACCTATTGCCATATACAATAGGACCTTATAAGTGTTTAGTTATCCAGCACAATATCCTTATTGCAACAACATCAACTGTTGCATAGCTAAACACTTATAAGGTCCCAAAGGCGAGACCTATTGGCTATGCCAATGCTTGTTATCTCAGCATTCTACTTTTCTTTTTGTTTTTGCTTTAATCCTTTTTTTTCTTTAGTTCTACCTTTGTCGTGATGCTCCCCTCCTTCTTTTTTAGACCAAGACCTGTGGCGCCCATTATGTGGACCACGTGCTACACATGTGGCTCAATAGATACTTTTTTGTATCCTAGGTACAAAGGGCTCTCGTGTCGAGAAGAAACGGCATGATAATAAAACAGCAGTTTAGCTTTCCCGGAAGCTGCGCTTTGTAACATGGATGTATTCATGTGAACTGCCAGATGCAGCCAGTCCATATAAGCGTTTGTTGTCTCCAAGGCGTGCTAGGCTTTCGACAGGTCATATAACCATCAGAACTCAATAATATTTCTTGTACCAGTGATGTTTACATGGTCACATCTAGTGTTAACCCGAGAAATCATTTCAACTTAAAGTACCAACAAGCGAGTAGATTGTCTCTGCAGACTCCCACCAACCTACTAGCTCTGTCGTCTAGTTCTACATTTGTACCAGAACCCATTTGTCAGCGGTCAGACTGCCAAATGTTGTTTTGTGTGATGAGAATTCTGGGACCTTGTGTCAGCTTTTAGCTGATTCATTCAGAGATTCATCCTTTTCCTTTGGTTTGCATGTTGCTCACAAAACCTATAAAGCGATGCTGTCAGCATAAACGTTTTCAATGATTGCACCATAGAGGTTCCCTGTAGTATTGACATTGGGCCTTCCTCTTAACATGGTTGGAGCATGCCCTCTAGGAGCAAAACGGTTTTCTACACATTGTGTTCTTTAACTGGACTGGACAATACTACTTTTCAAGGCAGAACGTGCATAATAAATATATGGATAGCTATAATGGTAAACCAAAAGCTTGCAAATAATATCTTCCACGCATTGTAGAGCTGCAGTTGTACATTGCACTTAATTTAAAATTCTACACATGAAAGCTTTTGTAAACGTGCCTTTTCAACAACAAAACAATGTATTTAACCTTTTCCTCTATCCTTTGAGCAGTATGTGTCCTTAGACGGCTGGAATGCCTGAATACAAATGTGTAAATGATATCCTTAACACATTGTATCTACTGACAAGATAGCCCATCGAGTTAAATAGATCCGTGTGACATCTGGTGTGATTCGCCTGTCACACGTTTGACTTCTGGTAGGCCCAAATGCTTTTTTTCATACCTACGTGTTTGATTATGAGTGCCAGTAAATTGAGCAATAGCATTGCTTATTAATTTCAGCACTTAAAAAACCCAAAACATCAGTATGTAAATCTATATATTATTATTCTAAAGCTGCTTACCGTGCTTCAGTTGAGTAATATGGTTGGAAGGCTTTCTACTTGATGAAATATTGCATGTTTGTAAAGATGCACACTCTATGTCCAGCCACAGTTATGAGAGCATTGTTTAGTGCAACCTTTCTTCTTTTCTGGGAAGAATGGTAAAAGGTACCTAATTGGCTCCAATACATACATTAAAACTTGTACATTATTTTCATCACCAGGTCCAACACTTACATACGGTGCCCAAAGACAGCAAATGGCCTGAAAAGTGGCTTTGTTGCTATGTATGGATATGACTCCATAGGCAATTCTTGCTTATCACGGACTGGCAATATAACCCATCCCCAACATAGCCATACTTGCCCCACATTGCCCCAAGAGACTTTTTATAGTAAGCAGGCTTGACCTCAAAACGAGGTGAGAGAAAGTTCTTTTCCTAAGAACTTGTTTAACTTTTTTCCCCCCAAAAATATGGGACAAGTGGGGGAACACTGCGTGGTTGGAATTTTGTGGATCCCAGCAGATTTGGGGAGCTTACGTCACAGAAAAGTAAGGAAAATTTGTTCATCTACGCAAAGTTTGAGGTTTGAAGAGTATTGCAAGTAAGAAAAGATTGTGGAGTTCTTGGGAGGCACACCACTCTTTACTCCCCCGGGTGTCTAGTTTACAGAAATGTCTGAATTTGGTAGGTTTCCCTTTGTTGTCGCTGAGCCCGTGCCCAAAAACTGCAACTACCCCTTTTATTAATGTTGCCTCATTGCGTTTTGGTCCCCTTCCTGACACTGGCACTAGGCCTACCCACACAGGTGAGTAACCGTTTTTATCGGGAGAAATGTGGAAGTGTTGGGTGGTAGGACATTTGTGGCTTCCTAAAGATTACAGTTGTTTCACTCGCAGAAACGTGTTTTTAGCCAATGTTTAAGGTTTGCAATGGCTTCTGGGTAACAAAACCTTGTACAATGCACATGAGGCACACCACCTTGGAGTCCCCTAGTGTTTAGTTAACAAAAATATCTAGGGTTGGTAGAGGTTGGTAAGCTTTTCCTAGAGACAATGTACACCCTGGCAGTAAAAGTCATAAAAGACAAATATTACTGCACACACATCCACTACTCAAGTATACTAGCATATACTGGTTGCAGTTGGCACTAGGGTGAGTGAAAAGTTTAAAATGTAAATTTAGTTAAATTATTTCACAAAATGAAAATGTAGAAATCATTGTTAATAAGATAACTGAAATTTCAGAGTATTCAACCTGACTTAAAACTTGTGAGGCACCGATCGCTTCACAGACCATTCATATCACACACATAAAACCATTCCCACCGCCAGAATGATACAACACTCACATCAACAAACTGTTCCATTCAAGGACCCTTCACTTTCATAAGCCCACAGACACGCCAATCACACCACCAATCACCCAGACATCAACCAACTTACAACCACACCAGCAGCAAGTCACTAAACACACTGCCAGCCAACTGCCACTACACATGCACCATCAGTAAAACCCCACCACACACACTGCCAGCTAAACGCCATTCCACATACTTCACCAACCAAACGTTAGTCCACACACTGCCAGCCACATGCAAGCCCACACACACCGTCAGCCAAACGCCAGATAACACACCGTCCGCCAAATGCTAGTCCACACACACACCATCAGCCAAACACCAGTCTACACACATAACCTGCCAAATACCACTCAGCACCATCTTCACACCACTTTAATTTCTAAACTACTCCCAGAATGAAGATGACCCACACAAAACACATGGATAAAAAAAAAAAAAAACATCCAGTTAAAAACTTCATATTATTTTCAGGTTTTTTTCCCAAATTAAAAATAACCCTCCTATTGGTTGAGGATGAAAAATCACCTATGATTGCATGCACAGCAAGTGTAACTAAACACATCAAACTATTGAAAACCTGGTGTCTAAACTGAACATATATAGCAATGCAGACCATAGGCATTTGCCTTTTACTCTCATGGTTGCTCCCAATACTTGAGTTGCATATGGTACAGTTGAAAGCATGTGTGCACACATAGGCCAGTTTTAAAAGGATACTCGGAGCACTACATACAACTCTACTTTTGTACTCTTCTTCGGACAGACTATACATCTCCGACAAGGAAAGTCTTTTTGACTGTTGGAGGAATGGATTCAGGAAAGTGGCGCTTTCAACTTGGCTGCATCCTCAACCACTCCCATTCTAGGTACAGTTGTCTGCTCTACCGCAAAAGATCTGCCTAATATAGACTGCTGAAACTTCAAAACTCATCTTGGAATCTGGAGAACGATCTTTGAAAACAATATAAGCATTGAAGGACTTCAAATGAAACAAATGAACATCCAGCTTCTAGTACCAGATGTATGACTTTCAGGCAGCATTGTAAGGCTCCCACCCGTGTTCTGCTCTTTCTACACCTCACTTGTGCTTGTTGTAGTCTAGAATGCACACTGGTTTGCGCACGTTTGCTACGTGACCACAAAGTAGTCACTGTTGCAGTACTTTTATCGTGAATAGTTGTAGCTTTATCCCCAAAATATAGCATTTGCTGTAGAAGCAAATACCGATCTCGGCTCGTGTTTGCTGAAAAAATAGCAGTTGCCATCAAGGGGCTAGTAGACCAATATAAAGACCACAATGGCTTCCTTAGAAATCCCATCAATAAAGTTAAACCCCACAACTGCTTCATCTTATGGTGATTTGTATGAGCCCACTGTGTAGCTCTAGAGTTGGTCTTAATTGTGGTGCTGTTGTCGCTCAGATACTGTTCTGCCTGTAGATTGGTCTGCTCAACAAAATCATCCCAAAACACATCATTAATAAAGAGCTGGAAGAAATTGATAGGCAAAAAGTTCTCTGTATTAACTCTACACCCTGCAACACCAATAAAGGCAGACAAAACAGACTGCAACATGTTGGGGGCAACCCAGGGTTTAGCACTTCCAATGTGAAGCCTTCCAACCCCTGACTGCAGTCCAGCTCTCTCATGCTGTGCTACAGGCATCATCAAAACCCTCCTCTAAATGAGGCACTTCATCAGCACTAGTAGTGGATTCATCATCAGAAGATTCCTAATGGAAATTCACAGCCAGAATCTTGGTCCTCTGCCTCTGATGCAGAGACAGTCTGGGAACCATGTTAGGGGGCAGATTAAACAAGCATTTGCAATGCAATAGGTCTCGCATTATTAAAGTTTGAGTTTTTGTCTTTGCAAAACAATGCAAATTTTAGAATTTTATTTTTATTTTTTTATTTTCTCTTTTTTATGTTTTTGGAATAAATTTACTTTTTATAAGCAAAGCAATCTATTAATATTTCTTATAAATGGAAAAACATATAGTAGGTTACGCAGATGATAATTATATGTAATAAATTGTAGTTATTTGCTAAATTGAAAATTGTAACAGTTCTTGAAATATTTCTAAGTATATGAAGGTGATACGTATTGGGTATGGTAATAGTTGTGTTATGTTAGTATTTTTGCAAAAAAGTTTTTGTTTGTAAGCAAATTATTTTGTTAATTTATATTAATATCTTTGCAAATGAACCAACAATATCTAAATGTAAATAATTTTTTATTAGCAAAAAACTGTTAAACTTTTTATGATTACAAACTAAGTGTTACATTTCACAAACCAGTAAAAAATGACGTTTCCAGAAAATATAGTTACTCTGGTGTGATATCTTTTATGATCTCTGTAATACTGTCATTGCAAAAAATGACTTCGAATGTATTGCACAGTTAAAGACAGACACACACAAATAGAAACGTACACATAAAAACAGAGACATGCACACAGACAGATAGGTACACACAATAATAGTGATGCACACACAGAGACAATGCTGCACACACAATAACAAAGATGCACACATAGAGACAGTGCTGCACACACCGAGACCAAGATGCATCCACAGAGACAATGATGCACATTTAAAATAGTGGTACACACACAGAGGCAGTGATGCACACACAGAGACAGAAACGTACACACTGAGACAATGATGCACACTTAGAAACAGAGATGTACATACAGATACAGTGATGCACACACAGAGGCAATAATGCACACACAGACAATGAAGTACACACAGACAGAAACGTACACAAAGAGACAGTGATACACAGATAAAAATAAAGACGTACACACAGAGAGTGGTGTACACACAAAAACAGAGGTACACATACGGAGAGACACACGCGTTACAGAGAAACTAAACTTTAGCGGAAGTTTGGAAACGAGTGAACGCCCTAAGCTCATTAGATATGCGGCGCGGGGGGGGAGGGGGTTTGGGGGGGCATCCACTGGCTGTTTGTGTGAGGAGTCCAAGCACAAGGCAGGCGCTGCGGCGCTCGAGCGGGCTGACACAAACGGCAACTGTAAAGAAACGGTGTGTCAGCCGCAGCAAGACTGTGCACACTGTACAGGTTGACGAATTCCCAGAAACGAAAAACTCGCAACACTAAAGCCACTGCGCATAACAATATTAATTTCAGAGCTGTAAAAAGTGGGTATTTTTATACATTCACCAATTTAGTGCGCGCACTATATCCACTTCAAAAGGGGAATGCTGCGTGGGCCCTGCTGCAAGTCGAACTTATTGTCTTAACTGTGTGTACAACATGCTAACTGCCCATACCGAGCTATTAAGGATAATCTAAGCAATAACATTAATAACAGCAAGGAATCTAACAATAACATCCCTAATTATTGTTAGCATTATTTCAATTGGAAACATTTTAGGATTTTTTTGTGTTGCTAGCAGAAATCTTGCATTTTGGTTGATAGCATTCTTTAATAATGTTTGTAGTAAACCCCCAAAAAAACATCCCGCCACCAATACGAAGCTTTCCCACTAAATTGCGTAAACAGCGGTGTAATCGTGACAGCATTATTGTACAAGACGGCGTTTATTTCATTAGCGCATAGATAGAAACAACAACAAAGCAAAACCAGTGGTGCGCGCGCACCACAGAGGAGCGGGGGGAAAGGGAGCGAGGCGAACGCGCGCTGCTGCGCCTGCTAGACACCGGTGGGAATGGGCGGGGCAAAGGCGGGACATGCGCCCGCCTTTGCCCAATTGCGTGCTGTATTTTTTTAAAAAAAAGAACGCTAAATCCAATGGCATCCTGCAAAAGCAAAACCACACGCACGAGCGTGTGGTTAGCTTTCTGAAGCCCATACAAGAGGTCTCGCGCTGCGCGAGCAGTGCTGCGCGAGCAGAGCTGCGCACTGCAACGCTAGGCGCGAGACCTAAAAAGCAGACCAGCACCCTGCTGGGCTATCAGTCTGCAAGCTGTCAAAATGCTTACTAATAAAACTGTCACAAAAAACAGGCAACTATAAACAACACTGTCAAATTAGAATTCAACAAACTGGTTGTATCAAACAGTAAATACAATTAAAATAAAACGATCTGGAAATAAACCATCACTACAAACCACATCACACACTTTCTATTACAAAAAGATACGTAGATACCTCTTACTTGACACAGCAGCTACACTGAGGATTAAATACACCTACTCTGCACAGACACAGCAAGCACCAAAGATATCCCACTTGGAAGGGAAAAAACTACACACGAGACAACACATAGATCTTGCACAATTGTGAACTTGAAAGACAATAAAATCTAAGCTAAATATGCTAAAATTATTACAACAGTAAAACAAAACATTCAATCAAGGCAGTGATACACATTTGAAGTAAATATTACAAAATGTTTCTTTACCAAAAGCATACAACTATACAAACTGAAGAGCTATCAATTTCAAAATCACAAGCAGGACACACCACAAAGAACATAAAAAGCTTTTCACTACAATAAAAAGGAAAAAATAAAGTAAAAAATGTACATAAGAAGTAGAACAGTTAACCTCATAAAACACCATGAAGTCTGCTCTGAGGGGCCGGTCGGAATCATAAAAGGCTGTTCTACCTTCAAGAGGGACACAAAACGAAGACAAAAAACTGTCACCCTAGATGGGAGCAACCCTTTCCCCAGAGGCTGCTCCCCCCCACATACAGAAACTTATCCCCTGGTGTTTAGTGGATTTCAACCAACCTGGTGACCGATCTGCCTAAAAAAATGGTCTGTCTCACTCAAGGAAGGGTGGAGACAAAAGGTAAAATGCTCCCTTCAGAGGAGCCACCCTTGTCAGTCAAGTTTAGTGCAGTGCATCCTTAAAGTTTTCATAGCCAATCAACCTGGTTTGGAAGAGTTTCCTTTCTCAGGGTAGATTCTGGAAAGGGCGACACCTTCCTCTCTGAATGAATTGTTCACTGTGGTGGCCGCTGCCTCAGTGTAGCTCACCCTGTAGAACCATCACTAACTTGTTCCACCAGAAAAACTTACTTATGGACTCCAACATGATCTGTACACCAGGGAAGCTGCAGAGGAGGAAATGATGGATGGGCTAACCTTGCTCTGTTTGTTTCATCCATGCACCATTGTGGAATTTCTATTTCACGGATACGAAGATGTTTGCAGTCAGCTAAGAGTGACCCTACAGGCAGGTTTACCACTTGATCACGAACTACACCATGCCCACAAGTTCTGATGTTCACAGTCCTGATTTAATATCTAGTGGATATAGTGTTTCAACATTTCCAGTTGTACAGAACAGAATAAAGAACAAGCCCTCACTTATGCTCCTCTACCTCAGGCCACTGGACTTCATTTAAAAGGCGAGAACAACACACGTTACCCTGACATTTAGGGACTAAAATGTAGAATGGGTACCGTCACAGAGGGCTTTGTGTCGGGTGGGTTAAGGGGGAGGAAACCACGTTGAAACTATAAAGTGGGAATAACAAATGTACGGCTTTCTCATCTCCAGGTCCACGAAGGGTGTCTTGGAGGAGCACCAGTTCTGTAGTTTTAGCCGTCCTTCAAAAGCAGGCCCTGCAGACTGTTGCCAAACTATATTACAGTGCACTATGCATGGACAAAAGGAAAACATTAGGGGGACGCAAAAGCAGCACAGATGGTTGTTGTCGTTCATCGTTATACCTGGTATAACAAAACTGCGTTGTCGAAAAATTGACTGCACATAACGTAGGTGCAGCTGAAGTATAATTACAGGAAATTGTGAAATATTCTCAAGATGTTGCATTCTGAAACTCCATATACTGATTTTCGTTTTATGGTAAGGGGGTAACTGTGATGAGTGGCATTCAGTAGCATTTATAAAAGGGTTGCTGTTGACTCTGTTTGTTACTTTTCAATGGCCAAGAACAGTGTCTTTGTTTAAAGGAGACTCTACATTATTTGTTTAGTCTCTTTTGCTGCAAAACCTCTTAGAGGCGGCTGCGTTTTGTTGGCACAGGTGAAATTTAAAATTTGTTTTTATGCTGAAAGCCTGCTACCACAGATTTTTCCACAACCTGGCACTTTAAATCTGTCTCTGAATTTATGCACCAAAATGCTGTTCAATTTAGGAACTTCAGAAAGATGAAAGGCTGAATCTAAGCTATGAATTGATTCTGTGTCCTTCAGGTTATGGAACGGTCTATGCAAAAAGTTAATTATCCTTCTGAGCACTGTACTCAGTTTCTCAGATTTCTGGTTTGGCTGTGTTGTATGTAGTCTATAGTTCTAGGGATTAACACCAGAGAGATGAGTTGGTGTAATCTATCGTTGAATGGGCACAGAGTCTTCCAAGAAGTCAATGGCCTTGCGATCACTGCAGCGAAAAACACCTAAAGGTTCTTTAGAACTGCAGTGGTCTAAAGCAAATTGCAGTATTAAGTCATGGGAGGGTCGCAACCGATTTTGTTTAATTTGCTTCTTTTAATTTTTTTGGACGGTTCGATTTAGTCATAATTTAGTAAAATATACTTTTGTTTAAAGCATTGCTGATGTTTTGTCTACTCTGTACCTATCTTCATGCCGATTATTAAAATTCTATCTTTAATTGTATACTACATTATCAGTACAACGTCAAATGTATACATCTATAGGAGATACTTATGAAGTGTTGATGAATTGTTGATAGATTTCACAGCTGGAGACTGCTGGGGGAGACCTTAAGGATGGCCAGCATCATTATGAGGGAGCGGTGGTGATTCTGGATGCTGGAGCGCAGTACGGAAAAGTCATAGACCGACGAATCCGAGAATTTTTTGTGCAATCTGAGATCTACCCTTTGGAAACACCTGCATTTGCAATTAAAGAACAAGGATTCAGGTATTTTCATTAAATGTATTATATTGATATATACAATACCAGCCGTTGTAGCTGGGCCGTCGTGCCAGCATTGTAGTTGGGCACATATTCTATGTACAGCTGTGATTATTCATTACCCTAGATTACGGATATCCCCACTTCAAGCACTATAAGGTGTGTCTTAATCTAACCACGCAAATGAGTACATTTGGGTCCCATGGGTAGTGTTGACTTCTCTGATGAGGTCTTTTCAATGACTGTTTCTCCACCGGGGCCTAGGGTGGGAGTAGATTCCTGTCTTTGAGTAAATACCTTATGATCGCACACCTTCATTAAATAATACCCCTTCTAAGCACAGGTCCTCAACTGTGTCCTTGACACGTCTCCCCACCATTCACATAGTATCAGAGGGATGATCATTCTACACCTCACCTCTCTCAGTCAGGGTTCGGCGTGGGGGCAGGGGGAAGTTACCCAAATTCCACACAGAGATCAACTTGGAAGAAATCAAAAAAGCATCCTACCTACCGGACAAAAATTCTTCAGTTCTGTTGACTCAACTTACGCACATCCTCCGCATAGTTTCACAACTCCATCTAAATCTTGAAACGGAACCAACATGAGCCAAAACGCACAGCCGCTCACTTAGAAACCAACATAGCAGCACGTGAGGCGGTTAGGGTGTGGTCTGTATTTACAGCCATGCATTAAAGATTCCTGCTGAGAGTTGCTGAAGTAGGGCTGGATTTTGCTGGGCCCACAACAGCCTCTCTGCTGCCTACCACCTCAGAGTTGTCCAGTAGGAACCCTTACATTGACACTATCATTTTGAAGACTGATGGACATGCCCACAGACCTGCTTAACAAACACCCCGCGTAGAGACATGCTACCAGGCTGTGTGAGTTAGAGATGGGCAATGAAGCGGACCATGACACTACTTGCTTCCGTTAATTTGCCAACATCATTTATTCTTTCAAAATAGTGTCAAATGTAATCTGTTTCAATATTTTCCCAGCTAACAAAGCTTTTCATTTCCGCTTGTGGGTCCTTAAGCAAACGATAGTTGCACTCTCAGGGACTTAACAAGGCAGTTTGTATCAGACATGTTAAGGTGTAACACTTGTAGTCACTTACAGGTCGCTTATTTGATGCATATAATATACTTTTCATCCTCACACATGGGCTCACTTTACATCACTAACCTTTCCACATTTTAGGATGTTTTCCGTTTTCCCAGCTTAGGAGCCCTTTCTGTGTGTGGCCCCAGCTGGTGATATTGAAAAATTACTTTGGAAATATTTGTACACTGCTAAGTTTGCTGTTCTCTTTAGCATGTGAGCTTTGGAGGAACAGGTGCCAGTTAAAGCATCAGAAGCCGCTGTGAAAAATTAAAGCACAATGTTGAAACAGGACGTGTATTTGTGATTGGCCAGACGCACATCAAACGTATTGCCAAACGCAATATGGTGCGTTGCACTGGTTGGCATGTCCTGATACCCTTCAAATTAGCTTTCACTAGCTCATGTAAACACTGTTCTTCCTCCTTTGTGGGCATGCTCAGCAACTCGCCCACCACCACCTCTTGTGCTGGCGCAGTATTGTCTCTTTATTATAAAAATTGGAGGTAGTTAACCTTAAAATGATACTCGATGGGCTGCAAATGTTAGTCAACTTGTCCTGAGGTTCTTGTGAGCCTAACGCCTGGCGATGCATTTTTATATGTTCATATCAGCCTTTCCAGTTTAATTGTATAAGACCACTGCTGCTTGCCAGTTGCCATGCCCTGGCAACCCTCAGACCAGTGGCAGCTGATACAGATACAGTCCGTACTATTTGCATTACCTGATCCAAGGCCATTTTCGGCATATTTAAAGAGATCCGCTGCATGGAACTCCATGACAGTGTAGGGACACCCCACCCCAAGTTTCCATGTCATAATCATTCGGGATGCAGCAGCACAGAACAGGGACCCAGGCTAAGGTTGTGAAACAACCAGTTGATTTCAATTGATGGGTATTTGGCCCATAATGTTTGCTGAATTTATTTGGAAACCAAGCATCATGATGTGTAACTTTGTGAAATCCCATGAAGGTCCACCTTGAAGGTCTGTCTAGTCCACTGCATAGACTAGACAGAGCTGCATTGATGATTCTATGTGAAGTTGAAGCACTGAAATACATGACAACACATGCAATAGGCAAGTAAAGACCGCGATGGGTGGCCAGTGTGTGCATACATTTTGATCATGTCTGCAGGTGCATGTTTGCGTGTACACGAATGAGTCACTTCTGTTGTGGAACTCTACAGTAGAATGTTCCTGATGGTGTAGTGGGATTTTCAACTTCCCAAAAGCACGTGCTTGTTAAGATCCTCAGCCCATGCTCACCCATGGTACCAGGACAGGCGAGGCAGCGTGCTTTGACAAACTTAATGTGTGCATTACCATTCAAAATCAGGAAGTTTAATGCTGTGTGCTAAATGTGGGAGCCGTTTGGTGTGCAACTTGACATTTGTGTCATGCGCACTACACAAGGAACATTGATAGAGTTAGAACAGACTTTAAGCTGCAGTGTGCCATGGGCTTTCACAGGACCTGCAGGGATTTGGCCATCTTTGGTTCTCGGTATTTAAGTTCCTCGTGTTTCAGAGTGTTTTTGCTTGGTAATCAGATAGTTACGGGAGCTGGATTTCTGTTGCCAATGTTGGAATACACACACTACACCTGGAGATATCACAGACTTTGGTATGCAGCGAAGTATTCTGGGATAGCATTGTGTTAAATAATTTAAACTTTGATTTTGGAGCTTTGTTTTCAGGAGTTATCCTTTCCAAAGGATATGAACTCTATAATTCACTATTTTCTCAACAAGAGAAGAAGAATTTTCAATTGTCCAGGCCTGTTTTCTCTAGTCATGATGTGTAAATTAAGGTGGTAAATATGATGGGGAAGCGATTGCTTGTTGTCATAAGGGAAGGTTCAATACTCATGTCTTCTCCTTATGTTACAGCTGATGAACTTGTTACATTAAGAATCATTCAGAGTGGTTCAATTTACAAATCATTGATGGTAGGTATTAACATAGAGACAAGTATTTTGTTCATGTTCTCGTGTATATATAGTGGAGATTCCTTTTGTCTACTTTAGGAAGTCCCAGCGTGTCTTCCTCTTACAGAGAGTTAGAAGTTCAGAGATTGCGGCGAAGTATAGAGTATGTTATATGTCAAATTAGGGTCAATTTACTTAAATTTAAAAGATTAAGGGCTTGATTATGAGTTTGGCGGTCCGCCAAACTCACGGTGGTGCAGCGGTGGTGGTGCCGTATTACAACTTTGGCGGTCAGATCGCCATGGGACCACTGCAACCGCTGGGGATTCGCGAACCCTCGGCGGTGGCGTGGCTGTCTGGGGGCAGCAATATGCTGGCAGTGCAGCTGCGGCACCGCCAAGCAAATTACGACTTTCCAGTCCTCCACACTTTTCATGAAAAGTGTGTCAGTCAGGAAAGTAATGGGGCCTTAAAAGGCCCACTGGGGCCCCTGTGCATGGAGGTGCATGCAGGTGGGCACGTTGCTCCCCCCCCCTGTGTGCATGCACCCCTGTTCCTGCACGGCATGGACTGCACAGTCCATGCCGTGCAGGAACGGGCTTTGGCACTCCCTAGGCACTGCAGTTCTAAGGCTCACATATGGGCCTTAGAACTACACCACCACGGGACCGCCAAAGCACAGACTGCCAGACCACGAGGAAACTCTTAATCAGGCGGGTGGCCAACGGTCAACTTTGGCAGCGTGGGAGCAGGACGGTGGCGTGGCGGCTCGCTTCAACACCGCTAAAGTCATAATTAGTCCCTGGGTATTAGGAGTTATTTCTTATTTTATGTATCTACGTCCCTGTCTGCTCTTACACCTGGACACAAACTGCTCAGCAGAGTGAAGATATCCAGTGTTTCTATTTCTCTCTTACACCACTCCCCTTTTCTCCTGTTTCTTGCTGATGACCATATTACTCCTTGCTTGGTTATCAGTTGGTTAAGGGAAGCAAGAAGATTGACATTGCTGATGTTGGATCCAGATTGCCAGGCTTGTGCAAATATGACCGATACATAAGCCTGATTATATTGTCCAAAACCTCAGATGTAATGGGCCAATTAAAAAGGAAAATAGTTTAATGACATCAGAGGATAAGGCCTTACAGTGTCAATTCATTCAGGTCCAGAAAGAATTAGGACTTTGATGTATCAACTAATTTCTACCAAAGAATGGGTAAAAGCAGTTTGATACATCAGGCCCTAGATTCCTTGTTGAGACAAAAAAGCACAGACAGCTACCATTGGGCCCTATCGCTTCCAGTGGGAGACTTTAAAACTGTGTTCTCTTTCATACCCACTAATACAACATTTAGTACTTTTAGAGAGATTGTCCAGTGATCTTAAGAAGTTTGCATTATTCTTTAATCTATGCCAGTTGCATTTCCTATGCAAACCCACAACGTTCTTTGACCAAACCAAATGGGACTTTGTCCTGTCTTCTTTGAGTGGGAATGCTGCCAATTGGAGTATTACATTTGTCGAAATATAATGATCCATTGGTGTATTGCTTTGCAAGCAAATGCAAAAAATGTTTGGTACGAAGTTACATGCTATTTTTTTTGATAGTACGTCACCATCACTGTTGTATACATGGGCAATGGTCTGGCTGGGATCAGAAAAGGAGAGCTGCAGCTGTCTTTACCATGGGTGAGGAACCACAGATTCCAGCACTGCAACAAGCCCTAAGGTATTCCCCCCCGCCCACCAGTATCACCACTCCTGTGGCCTCAAAGTAGACCTGAGGCATGACAGCAGTCAAAATGGGGAGAGGAAGTAGCCAGCACTACTGATTTTGGATCTCGAGTCCTGGCATCTACTCAACATCTTTTGATTCTGGGCAAATAACTTAATCTTCCCATGCCTAAATAATGCCTAAAATGAATCTGACATTATGTAATGCAACTGGTGCTCATGTAAAGCCCTCCAATGCCCTTCGGCTGAGTTCATGCTCTATAAAACTGCCCAAAAAAGAAATTAAGGGTACTCCAGGAGCCCGAATGCGTTTCGGACATCTTGGCGTAGACGAGTGTCCTGTTTTTCATGTTTTGACCTGGAAATTGAACAGTCTCTTTCATACCATTCCCTTGCAGTCCCTTCTATCATCAGTACATTTCTCGTCACCTCCTAAGTATAAACCATTCTAGTGTGAGCAGTCACTATCCCTAAAATCGCTTTTGCATTTTGATATTCTTTAAGATTGCTATACTTTACCTCTATAGAACCCTTACCTGGAATATGTACTACATATTCTCCCTGTTGTTCAGTAGGCTTTGTAAAGTCTAAGTATTCAAGCTGATGCGGTCAAGATGCGTGAAGAGCTAGACAATTTCAGCCCTCCAAAGTCTTACTTATGTTAATTTATTATATTCAGGTTCCCTTTTAAAGATTTTCTAGAAAAACCAATCTGTGTTCTTTCTTACTTTTCTTTCAGTGTTTGATACCTTTCTGCAATATTCCGCTTGACCTCTTATGCTGGCAATTATGTATTGATTGAATGGCTAATTTTATTTTGTTTTTCAGATGCCACTGTTTGAAATATGTGTACACCATGCATTTGCAGTGCAGTTTATTTTTGCCAAACAAATATACTTTGGCATGATTTACTTGGTAGAAGGTAATCTTTAACTACAATAGGACCACCCAACAAAGAGGCTGATTACTATGACGGTCGGACCACCACCGACAGGCTGTCTGTGTCGGTCGGACTGACTGACAGCCCTTCGGTTTGACCGCCGCATTATGATGCAAGCAGTCGGACTGAAACCATCGGGAGGGGGGGAGGTTGGGACTGCTGCCTCTGACAGGATCTATGATCCTGTCGGGGTGGCGGTCGAAATCGTGTCCCTTGAATAGCGGCGGTGCTGAGACAGGCACTGCCACAGGGATTACGATGTCCCTTTCCGACAGCCTTTTCATGGCGGTCCGACCGCCATGAAAAGACTATCGGAAGGGACTTTGGGGGCCCAAAACAGGGCCCCTGTCCCTCGTGGGCTACTGCACAGTGGCCCTGGGGGGCACATGTAATGCCCCCACGCACATCCATGCACAGTGTTGCATGAAGCACATGGTTCATGGCACACAGTGCATGCATGTGCACATAGTGCTCTTTAATCCTTTGGCTTGTGCTTCAGCCCTTTTCTTGGGCTGCAGCACAAGCCGCCGTGTTGAAGATCACTTTCTGTCTGCCAGCACGGCGTTTGCATCATAATAGAGCGGTCGGACCGCGGACTGCTTGATGTCGGGATAGAGGTCGCCGGTCTGACCGCCGACAATGTAATCAGCTCCAATGTTATAACTGTGGTGCTTATCGCGAGCATACCTTGCTGATGCCTGGAATCCTTAATTCTTCAGTCCATGTGCCTATCTTTGTCATATCAAACCTAATGTATTTGTGGCTCTGGCATGGGGGAGGTGGAGGCAAACCTCGACACGAGATTTGATTGCTATTGAAGTCTTGTCACTTGGTGTGGTGCTTAGGCAGGCGATGAACAGGAATTATTAACATCGAAAACAATAGCCATATTTGCTATTAAAAGGATTCCTATAATTGAGAAATATGTATATATTTAATTGTACCCGTGTTTTTAAATGTGGAAATGTGCTTTAATAGGCTAAAACAATTACTGTTTTATATGTATTTTATGAAAGTATTTCAGCACACATAATTTCTTTACAGGGCAATTGTGATATCTGGAGGACCAAATTCAGTTTATGCAGAAGATGCTCCTTGGTTTGACCCAGCCATATTTACAATTGGCAAACCAGTCCTTGGAATTTGTTATGGCATGCAGGTACCAACCACTGTATAACTAAATAGTTGTTTTCATAATAATTTCTGTAGTCCTGTTTCCGCAACTTCGCAAATGTGCAGAGAAATTGTGTCAAACTGATGGCTAGTTGTGAAAGGATGCCCCTTCATTTAAATTACATGTCATCTGTGACTTTGAAAGTTTACCAAGCTAAACCAGCTCTAATTGCACCTCACCGGCTCCCAACGGGAACTAGGATCAAATTAATTCATTATTCATAAAGCCTATCGAAACAAAGACTTGACATATTTGCAAAACATGGCTCTGAACTACATAATCCCTAGGATGTTCTGGTCAGGCTCCCAGTATGTGATCCTCTATGCTCCTTCACATGACAGGAGGGATCACTGACAGAATATTGTGGCCAAAAATATTGGGAACAGAAATATTGTGTCAAAAATATCAGCCAGAAACAGACAAATCTTTTAAAATTGTTTTAAATATTGTGTTAAAATTGTATTTTAAACATTTCCCTTTTTGAATGTGAAATACTTTTTTAAATAATTTAAAGTATATTTATTCAATTTTTTTATATATATATATAATCTACTGGCGGTCGCCAGTAGATAGTTATAGTTAGGACCTATTATCCATAGGAAATCCGCGACATTCTATTTGAAATAACGTTGGCGCCGGTTGACGAATCTTCGCGAAAGTTTCCAACTTGTTGGGGCGCTCCGGTCCGCTCCTACCCTGAAAGTCTCGGGGTAATTCGTCAAGCGGTGGCCAAGAAAAAAGGGGGGTCCCAAAACGTGTTTTCCCCATTCATTTTCCCGTAGGAAACTTTAGACACGGCTACAGCCTGAACTGCTGAACGGAATTACACCAAATTTGGCAAAGAGGTAGTTCTTGGTTCAGAAAGAACCCTTTTGTTAAATGGTGTAAATCCGTTCAGTAGTTGCTGAGAAAATCAAAAGTAAAAACACATATATATCTGGGCGGAGCCTAACCACACATGTCATCGTGAGATCTGATTGGCTGTCAGCACTTCATCCTGGAATTGCTGGCAGCCATCTTGGGACCAATATAAATGATAGTACCCTATTGAAATGCATTGTAGTGAATCGAAGATTTTGAGGGTTACCAAAAGGAGAGAACTATAAAGGGTGATAACAAACTTTAGTTACATTAGAATTCATTTGTTGATGGTACCATACTAATTTCAGGAATTGTGGTGTGTTCTAAGGTGATTTTACCCTGTGAAAAACCTTCTGCTGGGATATCATGAATCATGTTTGAGAGAAAACTATTTTCACATGCTTGTCCCATACAGTTTTGGAAGGTGCTCCAGAAGCTAAAATGAGAGCATATTTTCTGTAAATTCACATTATCTTTCTCAGTCATGTGAGAATGAAGTCTGACATTCTCAGTAAAACATGTACATCCAACAAGGGCAGAGACTGTCAGTTGATTCCTTTGTGTTCTACTGCAGCTTCCCAGAGTGTTCTAAAGAACAACTAGAGTGCTAACAGCCTTACTTATGACAAAAGTATGGCACACCTGGAGCCATCTTGATCGGAATAAACTGGTAACACTTAAAACATTTAATTTAAAAAGGAACAAAATGATGGGGTTCATTTTGTCATAGAAATTATGGTTAGTGCTGCAGAAAGAAAAATTAGGACATGTTTCAAGTGTGATCTCAAATATCTTCCTGTTATATTTCAACAGGAGCAGCCTGCCAGTTGATGCCTTTGTGTTCTACTGCAGCCTTCCAGAGTGTTCTAAAGAACAACTAGAGCGCTAACAGCCTTACTTATGACAAAAGTATGGCACACCTGAAGCCATCTTGATTGGAATAAACTGGTAACCCTTAAAACATTTAATTTAAAAAGGAACAAAATGAGGGGGTTCATTTAGTTATAGAAATTATGGTTAGTGCTGTAGAAAGAAAAATTAGGACATGTTTTAAGTGAGATCTCAAATCCTCTTCTATTTCATTAGAAAATTCTGACATGCAGACTGAAACAATCACTTTCAATACCAGCAGCAGACTTCCAGTTAACTCCTTGGTGAGCAGTAGCTTTACTGCAGTGATCTAATGAGCAACTAGAGTGCTAACATTCTGAATTTATGGCAAATGTGAGACACATCTGAATGCCTTCTTGATGGAATCAAAGAAAAACTGAAAGCATTTCCTACTGAGGAGACTGCAGTAAATGAGGAAATTAGGAAACTTCATAACAAAGAAGTCTTCCAAGATGGCCACCAGTGAAAAAAGAGCCCAAATGTAGCACAAATATTACCCAGATGTAGCCCACATATAGCCCAATGACAAAAGTGTGCAAAACACTTTTTATTTTTAGTTTTTTTGCAGTTTTATGTAGTGCAGACTGGTCAGGTATTGGAGCGTTGCATCTTAAAACATGACCCCCTACACTACAAAACACCACTGCACTACCCTAAACCCTAAAACACTACCCCAGCACGACCCCCTACACTACACAAGCACCACTGCACTATCCTAAACCCCAAAACACTACCCCCAGCACGACCCCCTACACTACACAAACACCACTGCACTACCCTAAACCCTAAAACACTACCCCCAGCACGACCCCTACACTACCCAAACACCACTGCACTAACCTAAATCCTAAAACAATACCCCAGCACGACCCCTACACTACCCAAACACCACTGCACTACCCTAAAACATGACCCCCTACAGTACACAAACACCACTGCACTACCCTAAACCCTAAAACACTACCCCCAGCATGACCCCCTACACTACACAAGCACCACTGCACTACCCTAAACCCTAAAACACTACCCCCAGCACTACCCCCTACACTACACAAACACCACTGCACTACCCTAAAACACTACCACCAGCACGACCCCTACACTACACAAACACAACTGCACTAACCTAAATCCTAAAACACTACCCCCAGCACGACTCCCTATACTACCCAAACACCACTGCATTACCCTAAAACATGACCCCCTACACTACACAAACACCACTGCACTACCCTAAACCCTAAAACATTACCCCGAGCACGACCCCCTACACAAGCACCACTGCACTACCCTAAACCCTAAAACATTACCCCCAGCACGACCCCCTACACTGCCTGAACACCACTGCACTAAACCCTGAAACACCAGCCCCTGCACGACCCCCTGCACTGCCCGAACACCACTGCACTGCCCTAAACCCTGAAACACCACCCCTAGCACGACCCCCTACACTGCCCGAACACCACTGCACTGCCCTAAACCCTGAAACACCACCCCTTCACGACCCCCTACACTGCCCGAACACCACTGCATTGCCCTAAACCCTGAAACACCACCCCCAGCACGACCCCCTATACTGCCCGAACACCCCTGCACTGCCCTAAACCCTGAAACACTACCCCCAGCAAGACCCCCTACACTGCCCGAACACCACTGCACTGCCCTAAACCCTGAAACATCACCCCCAGCAAGACCCCTACACTGCCCGAACACCACTGCCCTAAACCCTGAAACACCACCCCCAGCATGACCCCCTACACTGCCCGAACACCACTGCACTGCCCTAAACCCTGAAACACCACCCCCAGCACGACCCCCTACACTGCCCGAACACCACTGCTCTGTCCAAAACCCTGAAACACCAGCCCCAGCACGACCCCCTACACTGCCCGAACACCACTGCACTGCCCTAAACCTTGAAACACCAGCCCCAGCACGACCCCCTACACTGCCCGAACACCACTGCACTACCCTAAACCCTGAAACACCACCCCCAGCACGACCCCTACACTGCCCGAGCACCACTGCACTGCCCTAAACCCTGAAACACCAGCCCCAGCACGACCCCCTACACTGCCCGAACACCACTGCACTGCCCTAAACCCTGAAACACCAGCCCCAGCACGACCGCCTACACTGCCCGAACACCACTGCACTGCCCTAAACCCTGAAACACCAGCCCCAGCACGACCGCCTACACTGCCCGAACACCACTGCACTGCCCTAAACCGTGAAACACCAGCCTCAGCACGACCCCCTACACTGCCCGAACACCACTGCACTGCCCTAAACCCTGAAACACCACCCCCAGCACGACCCCCTACACTGCCTGAACACTACTGCACTGCCCTAAACCCTGAAACACCACCCCCAGCACGACCCCCTACACTGCCCGAACACCACTGCACTGCCCTAAACCCTGAAACACCACCCCTGCACGACCCCTACACTGCCCGAACACTTCTGCACTGCCCTAAACCCTGAAACACCATCCCCAGCACGACCCCTACACTGCACAAACACCACTGCACTGCCCTAAACCCTGAAACACTACCCCCAGCAAGACCCCCTACACTGCCCGAACACCACTGCCCTGCCCTAAACCCTGAAACATCACCCCCAGCAAGACCCCCTACACTGCCCGAACACCACTGCCCCTAAACCCTGAAACACCACCCCCAGCAAGACCCCCTACACTGCCCGAACAACACTGCACTGCCCTAAACCCTAAAACACCACCCCCAGCATGACCCCCTACACTGCCCGAACACCACTGCTCTGCCCTAAACCCTGAAACACCAGCCCCAGCAAGACCCCCTACACTGCCCGAACACCACTGCACTGCCCTAAACCCTGAAACACCACCCCCAGCACGACCCCCTACACTGCCCGAACACCACTGCACTGCCCTAAACCCTCAAACACCAGCCCCAGCACGACCCCCTACACTGCCCGAACACCACTGCACTGCCCTAAACCCTGAAACACCAGCCCCAGCAAGACCCCCTACACTGCCCGAACACCACTGCACTGCCCTAAACCCTGAAACACCACCCCCAGCAAGACCCCCTACACTGCCCGAACACCACTGCACCTAAACCCTTAAACACCACCCCCAGCAAGACCACCTACACTGGCCGAACACCACTGCACTGCCCTAAACCCTGAAACACCACCCCCTGCACGACCCCCTACACTGCCCAAACACCACTGCACTGCCCTAAACCCTGAAACACCACCCCTGCACGACCCCTACACTGCCCGAACACCACTGCACTGCCCTAAACCCTGAAACACCACCCTCAGCACGACACCCCTACACTGCCCGAACACCACTGCACTGCCCTAAACCCTGAAACACCACCCCCAGCACGACCCCTACACTGCCCAAACACCACTGCACTGCCCTAAACCCTGAAACACCACCCCTGAACGACCCCTACACTGCCGGAACACCACTGCACTGCCCTGAACACACCACCCCCAGCACGACCCCCTACACTGCCCGAACACCACTGCACTAAACCCTGAAACACCACCCCCAGCAAGACCACCTACACTGGCCGAACACCACTGCACTGCCCTAAACCCTGAAACACCATCCCCTGCACGACCCCTACACTGCCCAAACACCACTGCACTGCCCTAAACCCTGAAACACCACCCCCTGCACGACCCCCTACACTGCCCAAACACCACTGCACTGCCCTAAACCCTGAAACACCACCCCTCAGCACGACACCCTACACTGCCCGAACACCACTGCACTGCCGTAAACCCTGAAACACCACCCCCAGCACGACCCCTACACTGCCCAAACACCACTGCACTGCCCTAAACCCTGAAACACCACCCCTGCACCACCCCCTACACTGCCCGAACACCACTGCACTGCCCTAAACCCTGAAACACCACCCCCAGCACGACCCCCTACACTGCCCGAACACCACTGCACTGCCCTAAACCCTCAAACACCAGCCCCAGCACGACCCCCTATACTGCCCGAACACCACTGCACTGCCCTAAACCCTCAAACACCAGCCCCAGCACGACCCCCTACACTGCCCGAACACCACTGCACTGCCCTAAACCCTGAAACACAACCCCCAGCAAGACCCCTACACTGCCCGAACACCACTGCACTAAACCCTTAAACACCACCCCCAGCAAGACCACCTACACTGGCCGAACACCACTGCACTGCCCTAAACCCTGAAACACCACCCCCTGCACGACCCCCTACACTGCCCAAACACCACTGCACTGCCCTAAACCCTGAAACACCACCCCTGCTCGACCCCCTACACTGCCCGAACACCACTGCACTGCCCTAAACCCTGAAACACCACCCCCAGCAAGACCCCCTACACTGCCCGAACACCACTGCACTAAACCCTTAAACACCACCCCCAGCAAGACCACCTACACTGGCCGAACACCACTGCACTGCCCTAAACCCTGAAACACCACCCCCTGCATGACCCCTTACACTGCCCGAACACCACTGCCCTAAACCCTGAAACACCACCCCTCAGCACGACACCCTACACTGCCCGAACACCACTGCACTGCCCTAAACCCTGAAACACCACCCCCAGCAAACCCCTACACTGCCCGAACACCACTGCACTAAACCCTTAAACACCACCCCCAGCAAGACCACCTACACTGGCCGAACACCACTGCACTGCCCCAAACCCTGAAACACTACCCCCTGCACGACCCCCTACACTGCCCAAACACCACTGCACTGCCCTAAACCCTGAAACACCACCCCTGCATGACCCCCTACACTGCCCGAACACCACTGCACTGCCCTAAACCCTGAAACACCACCCTCAGCACGACACCCTACACTGCCCGAACACCACTGCACTGCCCTAAACCCTGAAACACCACCCCCTGCACGACTCCCTACACTGCTGGAACACCACTGCACTGCCCTGAAACACCACCCCCAGCATGACCCCCTACACTGCCCGAACACCACGGCACTAAACGTTGAAACACCACCCCCAGCAAGACCACCTACACTGGCCGAACACCACTGCACTGCCCTAAACCCTGAAACACCACCCCTGCACGACCCCTACACTGCCCAAACACCACTGCACTGCCCTAAACCCTGAAACACCACCCCTGCACGACCCCTACACTGCCCAAACACCACTGCACTGCCCTAAACCCTGAAACACCACCCTCAGCACAACACCCTACACTGCCCGAACACCACTGCACTGCCCTAAACCCTGAAACACCACCCCCAGCACGACCCCCTACACTGCCCAAACACCACTGCACTGCCCTAAACCCTGAAACACCACCCCCTGCACCACCCCCTACACTGCCCGAACACCACTGCACTGCCCTAAACCCTGAAACACCACCCCAGCACGACCCCCTACACTGCCCGAACACCACTGCACTGCCCTAAACCCTGAAACATCACCCCCAGCAAGACCCCCTACACTGCCTGAACACCACTGCCCTAAACCCTGAAACACCACCCCCAGCAAGACCCCTACACTGCCCAAACACCACTGCACTGCCCTAAACCCTGAAACACCACCTCCAGCACAACCCCTACACTGCCTGAACACCATTGCTCTGCCCTAAACCCTGAAACACTAGCCCCAGCACGACCCCTACACTGCCCGAACACCACTGCACTGCCCTAAACCCTGAAACACCAGCCCCAGCATGACCCCCTACACTGCCCGAACACCACTGCACTGCCCTAAACCCTGAAACACCACCCCCAGCAAGACCCCCTACACTGCCCGAACACCACTGCCCCTAAACCCTGAAACACCACCCCCAGCAAGACCCCCTACACTGCCCGAACACCACTGCAGTGCCCTAAACCCTGAAACACCACCCCCTGCACGACCCCCTACACTGCCCGAACACCACTGCACTGCCCTAAACCCTGAAACACCAGCCCCAGCACGACCCCTACACTGCCCGAACACCACTGCAGTGCCCTAAACCCTGAAACACCACCCCCTGCACGACCCCTACACTGCCCGAACACCACTGCACTGCCCTAAACCCTGAAACACCACCCCCAGCACGACCCCCTACACTGCCCGAACACCACTGCACTGCCCTAAACCCTGAAACACCACCCCCAGCACCACCCCCTACACTGCCCGAACACCACTGCACTGCCCTAAACCCTGAAACACCACCCCCTGCACCACCCCCTACACTGCCCGAACACCACTGCACTGCCCTAAACCCTGAAACACCACCCCTGCACCGCCCCCTACACTGCCCGAACACCACTGCACTGCCCTAAACCCTGAAACACCACCCCCAGCACGACCCCCTTTACTGCTCGAACACCACTGCACTGCCCCAAACCCTGAAACACCACCCCCAGCACGACCCCCTACACTGCCCGAACACCACTGCCCTAAACCCTGAAACACCACCCCCTGCACGACCCCCTACACTGCCCGAACACCACTGCACTGCCCTAAACCCTGAAACACCACCCCTGCATGACCCCCTACACTGCCCGAACACCACTGCACTGCCCTAAACCCTAAACCACCCCCAGCACGACCCCCTACACTGCCCGAACACCACTGCACTGCCCTAAACCCTAGAACACTACCCCCAGCACGACCCC